>BGPR01004003.1:573-122203 GCA_013235015.1 Araneus ventricosus
TAAAAAAAACTCTTCGGAGTGAAATACAAAATGCGGATGACTTAAATTTGTCAATGTCAAACACATATTAGTCTGTGGTCAAACAGTCGCACCGAGTAGAGATTGTCTCTAAGTAATTTATATATAGTATGCATTACTAATACATTCAATTAAATTAAATAAAACATTCATTGTTTACGTTCATACTGAATGTCAAACACATAAAAGTTTGTGGTCAACAGTCGGAGAACATTTATTTTTTAACCGCCCGGTTTTTTTGTTTCACTAAAAAATATATATAAAAAAATACGAAGCACAAGTATTCTTTATTTCATTTTTTGTATGAATTTTTTAGTTAAATTTTAAATAATTTGAAAAAGATAGGCAAATTAACTGCGTAGCCTTGGCAAAACCTGGCCAGTATAGCAATAAAAAAATCCCAAGGAAATGTCAGAAAACGCTTAATAGTTTTTTAAATATGACTCATTCCTATTGTTCGTATTTTTCAAATAATTCGAAAATTAATGCATTATGATGCATATTTTTGTACACGCTCACAGCTGTCGTATAGAACAAAATTCAAAAAAATTATATGCAATGATTATAGAGGTATACTCCTTGACAAAAGAACCTCAATAACGTTCAAACTTAAAAATTTAATGAATTTCTACCGCTGGACGACCTCTAGTTTTAATAAATGGACAATGTTGCAGATGATTTTATTAAATTTTTTAATATTCGTTTCTAAATTTCAAAAATAATTTGCAGTGGAATCGTTAAGTTTCTTCGACTTTAATAAAAGTGCATCACATCAAAAATAATTTTGACTCTAATCCATATAACTGAACATTTTAAATTACAATAAAAAGTTAATTTTTTTGTGAAGTTACTCACAAAACTGTTTTAATAGATAAAAAAAGTGTGAAATATTTTCCTTAAATATTTTGCAAATTTTTCATGTGTTTAAGGATACAGTGTTGCAAGTGTCCAATAAGAATTTCATGAAAAGTATAGCTCTAAAAAGTAAAGATTTTAATTAAATCTGAGTTAAACTCTTAAAAATTTTTAGGATATTTTTAGATTTTTAATGTAGGATAAGAATTTTAACACTTTTATATGCGATTTTAAAAATAAATAAATAAAGGGTTTTTTTTTTTTCGTTTTGTGGAGTACTATTGTAACGTGAAAACAATTTTCAAAATTTTTATGCCGAAGGTGCATGCCGAAGAATTTATTGTAATTTTTTTTGGATGCAAAAAATAAAAAAATACATAGTATAATTTTGCAATAAATTTTGAAAACCAACATACGCCTTTATGATTATAGCTCGTAAGATCATTGTTTAAAATTAATTTTCAAAAATTTATTAAAATTTAAAAAAAAAAGTCGCATAACAATAAAATTCGTATTACCGAAACGCGTATTTTGAATTTTAAAGGGTGTGAAAATGTTTTTTGTGCTATATTATGATCCGAGGTTATTGAGGGAAAATTATTATTTCTTTTAATTTTAGTTAATTAGAAATTTGATTAAAGTGTTGAAAAGCCCTCGCTCAGTGAGCACCTAATGAGTAACGCCCTCAGAATTTGGTAGCTCTAGCCCAACGGTCCTACATCTCGCAGTTTATAGAAAGAATGCCAGCCGAACTAATATATAGAAATTTTTTTAAATTGGTAGAACATAAAAGGAATAAAATTGGAATCAATAAGAAGACATAATTCAGATCTAAATATGAAAAATCTCAAAAAATTGAGGATAATTTACTACGTTTTTATTAACTCGCTTTCTTGTCTGTCTGTCTGTCTGTTCGGTACAAATTTTGCAATGAATTTTAAACTAACTTTCCGATGAGCTAGAGACTTGAAACTTTAAACATAGCCAGAACTAGATGACAATGCAATATTAATTCGCTTTCTTGTCTGTCTGTTTGTCTGTCATTTCATATTTTGCATGACGCATGCGCAGTACGTTTCTCATTATATCTCGAAAACTGTTAACATTACAGACTTGGTTCTTGGGTATACGGATGGCCCATGGGATCATCGAAGCACCCCATATTTCAGCCATATCTTTGCGCATGCGCAGTACGTTTTTCATTATATCTCGAAGGTCTCTGCGTCACGTGACTTAATTTTTCAGGAAAATAACACTTTTCTATTTATGATCAGGTGAAGAGAAACTGAAATAAACCTGAAATTTGCCACATGTCTCCGTCATAATCTCATCAAGATGTTTAAAATCGATTGCAAAATTTCACATACACAAGACTAAAAAGCAGAAAATAATTATTTAAATAAAATAAAAATTTTAATATACCACGTTTTTAAAACGGACTAAAAAGTATAAAATAATTTCTTCTAGCCCCATACAGATTTAAAACGAAAAACGTGGTGCGCATGCAATAGATAATTGATGCATAAATAGTTTATTTCAGTCACTAACAATTTTATTGCAATGGAAATGATATGAACTGTTGTGTGAGTTTTCTCAACGATAGCTACTCCCTACACTCCATACTATTAAATATTGCATGCGCCCCACGTTTTTCGTTTTAAATCTGTATGGGGCTAGAAGAAATTATTTTATACTTTTTAGTCTGTTTTAAAAACGTGGTATATAAATTTTTTTATTTTATTTAAATAATTATTTTACATTGTATTTTTAAGAAAGGAAAAGAATGCGACTTTTAATTAAACAATGAAATTGGTATGATTTTCCTTATATTTATCTGAAAATATTGTTGGAAAATAATATTTAAAAATACTTTTAAAAGTTTGTTGAAATAAAAAATTGCACAATCAAAATAAACATTCAACAGATGAACAAAATGTAAAAAAGCAATGGAAAAAAAAATGCCGAGAGTTCTAATAGGGCGAAAATATATATATAAACAAAGGTGAGGTGATTAATAAATAATATAAAACACAAACGCAACGACTGCGCAATTAATGCTGTAATTCTAGGAGTGTTGTGGAAAAATGTCAATGTCAAATTTTAATGGAGAGTATATTTGCTAGTGGATGGTGGATATATATAATTTTAAAATGATGTAACAATAATTTTTGTACGATAACATTTTCCGAAGTTATCGCAGAAAAACGCCAACATTTCGTTTCATTTATAACTATAATTGAAGTTTTTTTTTTTTATTTCCTTAAATATCTCTTTTAGGCACACCCTACAAAGTATGTTAATGCAGCGCTGTAGAGCGCCTACAAGCACACAACACACATATTCGTATTTGTAAATAGTAGAGTTATATAGAGCCAAAATAAGCATTTGATCGAGTTATTCCACAGCATCAACAAACTATGCACGTATTTTCTTTCATTAAACTCGTCAGAAGCAACCTATCATTTTTGCGACAAACTGTATCTTAAACCAGAAATACGATAAAAAAAATATATTTATTTAAATTTTACACCAAAAATAATTTATTGCTTTTAACTGCTGAAAACTTTTTCATTTAAATAAAAAAATTATTAATGAAATAAATCAGATTAATTTCTGAAAGAGTATAAAAATTGAATTCGCAGAGGAAAGAAGGCTTCACTGAAATTCCTGGCGCTATATGCAAGGAATTTTTTTAAAACTTGGAATGGAAAGGAAGAGAGTTTCACCAAGAAAGCGCGTACCTGCCAAATCTAGTAAAACCTACATCGGCCGAATAGCTGAACAAGCATAGTTCCTGTTAGCGTCTCTAGACGGCGATACCTTCTATCGCCATCTACAGGCGCTAACAGGAACCATACTTGTTCCGGAACAGGTTAGAGGGGGTAGGAAATGTGTCCTCCGGTTAACGCTACCCATTCTATGATGGTTTCTTAACAATAACAATGTGTTGCCTACCTGTCTTTTCTAAAAGGGCGTGTTTTCTGTCTTGTTTATTTACATTAAAATGCAGTAATTACATAATGTCGGTGTAATGCTAAATCAATGGATTCTTCTAAGCGGAATTCCAGGTTTCTGATGTATGATCAAACAGAAAAAACTCGTCCAATGAAACAGTGAATTTCGATGGCAATGCATCTGTTGCGGCGCTCCACTATTATATCAATTTAATAATAAAATTGATAAATCTCATTAGCAAACCACAGAGAAGAGAGCAAATCTTGCTGCAAAGTAACGGTTTCAAAAACATCTAACTGTATATTTATCTGTAAACGCATTTTGAATGTGAAGCAAACTATAAACAAAGAAGCACAGATACTGGATGAGCATTAGTTTTCATTTGAAAGTGATTGCTTTTGTAAGAATACGCGCCGTAGATGTAAATATTTTTGAAAATATTCATCATAATTCGTCCATAAAAGTTATTAAAATGTGGGAAATGTTATAACTTTCTATTTAAAGGGATTTGCTTTTGCTACTTTATCAAAAACTGACTTTGTGTTTGAGCTCTATCTGACGGAATTTGTAATTAACAGTTCAACAGTCAATTATTTGAGATGTTACGTTTGAAGAAAAACAAAAATGTATTATGTACATTATACGATCGTGAAATAAATGCCACCTCTACACCTTATAAATTAAGTCTAAATATTATGTGTCAACTTATCCGATCAAAACAGTCGTTTTACAAATGTTCATGGACTAAAGAATCATTACGACCTATTGTATATGAAGGCGGACTTTTATATTTCAACAATCATAAAACTTCCTATAATATTTATGGTTTTGAAACCCAACCTAGTTTAACAAAACTGACGAACATTAGTGGCTCAGCAAGAATAATGGATGTTATTTCGTACACTTCACCAGTACTTAATCTGGAATGTTCTTGTAAAATGCAACCTTGTACTTGTTTGTCAAGATACATTATGTACGTAACCAAAGACAATTGGTTAGTCTTAAGGAATCCAATTACTGGTTCTATATTTAGTCAAACGTATATCAAACGATCAGATCGTATATTTAACTTCCAATACATTGATTGGAATGTGTATTCTAAAGAAGTGATTTTAACTACAAAATTAAATCCTGAAAAAGAACCCTCTTCTAATGTTGATGTTGTGGTTAATTTAGCAGTATTTACAACTTTTCCTTTGGAATTCAGAGCATTGTTGGAGATAAGGCGGAGTGTATTTGGAAAGACATGTAGACATGTGAATGTTTCAGATCAGCTTCTTATTTTAGGAATGAACTTGGATTGGGTGCATATATATAGTTTTGAAGATGTTTTGGAAAATAGTAAATCATATATTTATTTTATTTTAAAGTAATGTTAGTATATTTTATGTTACTTATTTATAATACATTTTTTTCCTTTTTCCATTCAGGTGTTTTTACTCTGTATAAGCTTGGGGACAGCTACATGAAAGGAAATGTTGGAATGTATCCTGTTGGACTTCCTCTAAACTGCATACCTCAAACTGTACCTCCTCTTCTGTTTGATGTGCAAAGCTCTCAGCAAATTTTTCACTTTGGGGGTTATCCGTTTCATTGTGTTTATGCTAATACACTTAAACATGCTCGTTTTGTCTTAAAGCAAGTAAAAGAAAATGTGAATCATAAAAACTGTTTTATTGATAGTAATACAACAGAAGATGAATCGGATATGATATTTTTTCATCCTGATAATTCAAATCGAATTGTGTTAAGAGAAGAAGGAATTGTACGGTGTTTTCAGTTGGTCTATTCGCCTAATGAATCAAAAGTTCAAGAAATTTTTTCTATGGGTTTTTCAACTGCTACCACTCAAAGTACTTCAACAACTTCATTTAGTTCCTTTGGTAGACAAATAAAAAAAACCGCAAATTCACATGTATTCAATGAAAAGTGTGTTTTAGCTGTAGATTATGATGATGAATTAGATTTAATTGGAATTCTTGGATTTCGTCCTAGTGACCCATTATCTCAAGGTTTCATCAAATTATATGACAGTATGTATGGACAAGAAGTGAAATGTATAAAACTCAATCAAAATCTTTGTGAAACAAATTATTATGAACTGAATATTGATCTGGATGCTTTAATTGTTATAGAAAAAAATGAAAGAAATTGTTTCAAAGTATATTTGTATAAGCTAATGTTTGTAACTGACTAATGAGCTAAGCATACTGTTAATACTCAAGTATAAGTTGAATTATTAAGTGAAATTTTATAAAAGATTACTTATTTGTATGTATGTTGAACCATTTGCCAGGAATGGTGTAGAAAATTTTTTTGAAACCGAGGGACGTAATTTTAAGGCGATCAAACTGGTTTATTTTCATGTGTTTTCCATGCATGGCAACTTCTAGCCCAAGGCAGGGTTGCTGAGAGAAATCTTTAAACTCAGAAGCAGCAGTGATCCCATGTGGATTATTTCTCTGGGTTACAATCTTTGAACATCAGTTAAAATAAGCCATTTAATGATCGTTAGATTCAGATTCATTAATGATCGTTAGATTTAAATTACAGATTTTACATTTTGTTAATAAGCTCACTCTCACTGTTTAATTATCGTTCCATGTGTGAATAGAACACTTTAGAGTCCAAGTTTATTCTTTCTTTGGAGATTTAGCTGGGGGTTCCATTGTATCAAATCTGTTACAGTCTGTCAAATAAGTATTTGAATGCTGCTAGTTATTCAGGAGCTAATTATCATGCATTCAAAATGAAAGCACTAGAAAAATATACTCTAAAAGTGTATATAATTTTTATTTTTACAAGTGATCATCTTCCATTAAAATTTTTCTAACTTGATATTTTCAAATGGCAACAATCAAGTTAAAATGCAAATACAAATTATTCAGATTAAATTGGCTTAAATATATATAAATCTTAAACATTTCAAAGCAGGATCCATTTGAAATTTATGTCTCCTAATGTTTAATGAAGGTTGTTGTTTTTCCAACATATCTCAAGGTATAATAGATTGGTTACAATAATTCTTGCTTTACATTAAACTGCTACATAATATGATTCAAAAATGTGCATTTTTAAAAATTTAAAGTAATATTTTATAATTTTAAATAATTATTAAATTTATAGCTTAAAAATTATTGAATAGAAGTACATAAAAATTTTGATGCCAATTAAAAAAGCAATGCCTGAAACACCCCAGTACAAAATTACCACCATTTTGGTTCAGTAGTTCCCCAGCATAAACAGTTAAATGCACAGAATGCCACTATTTTCATTCTTTTCGTGGGTTATCACTATTTAACAAATGGATTAGCTGCAAAAATATATCACTTAAATTAAATAGAAAATAAAGCAGATCTTTTAATATTACTCTAGGCTAACTATTAGGTGTCAATATAACATTTGTCTTTTTGAAAATACAGTTATCTCTCACTTATGCGCGGGCGCAGGGGACAGCGGGAAAAAAGCGCATAAGTGAGAAACTCACGTTAGTGAAAAACCACAAAAGGGAGCTTAAAAGTGAAACATCAATACAGTGAAAATATATTGTTAATTAATACTATGTATATATTAGTGAAAAATGTAAATAAGATTAGTTTCAAAATGCAAATATGTATATAACTCCCATTAATTATTTTTTTAAGAACACAAGGAAAATGGAAATGCTCCCGATTTTTATCTCTCTCAATATCAATTCTGGGACATTAAAATGCTCCGCTAAAGCTTTTTCCGAGGTGCAAGGATTTTCTTTGAATTTTTTAATAACATCCATTTTAAACGAAAGCGACAATTTTGTTCTTTTCGCCATTTTAAAAAGTAACCATCTAACCAAAACTCCAAAGATGGTTCTTTCGTTAGCGATCAATGCCACGTGGTACATAAAGTACTAACCTCTCTAATTGGCTGCTGTATAAATGCGACTTTTGCTGAGGTCAATCACAAGAACCCCTACGTGCACCCCTGTGTATAAGTTAGAGAAATGTGTTCCTGGAATCTCAACAATAGAAGAAGGGCGAGGGAATGCATTCCTAGAAGCAGAGCAAAAAGGGTTTTTGTTCTGCTGAAAAAAAATGTTGAACTAAGAAAATTTTTGCGATGCGCATAAATGAGAGGTACCTTTTTAGTGCGGCGCATAAATGAATAAGAGTTATTGTTTTCCTATATCCCTGGCCGGAACAGTGAAAAAAACGCGCATAAAAGAGAGTGCTTATAAGTGAGAGGTAACTGTAATTACAATACAAAGAGAAGAATCGAACATCCGCTTCAGCAAAAAGATATGATTTTGTTCGCATTTGAACAAAATTACATTTATGTATACTGAACAGATTAGGTTGGGAATCCTTTATCTATGCCAGTGGTGGGAAGCCTTTTTGTGCTGATTGGCCTCATTAAACTTCGGCATTTGGGTAAAAGGCCGCACGAGCAGAACCTTAAAGGTGATTGTTATGTAATTATTAAATTACAGACAAGTATATTATTTCAATGCAAATTGTAAACAACTTGTGAGGCCGCATAAGAAACCCAAAAAGGCCGCATGCAGCCTTAAGGTCTATGCAATGAAAAAAGTGTTGTTTTTGAAAAATTAATTGAAGGTACAAATGAATAGACTTGTAAAAATATGAATGAATAAAATTAAATATTAAGTCTATGAATGGATTAAATGCTTCCATTAGATTTTAATATGTCATATTTAAAAATTAAATAGAAATTTAAGTATATACAATTCTATTTTTTTATTTGGGATTCTTTCTACTAAAAAACAATTGAATCTAGATGCCATGTCACACCTACATTTTCACCAATGATATTAATTTTTGTTTGGTGAAAACTTTATCACGAAAATTATATTTCATATAAAGTTTTTCAAAGTAATCGTATAATTACTATTATTCAGCTACTCTAAAAATAATTCTCATAAAGTATTTTTATTTCATACTATTTAACTTTTTCAGAGTATTCACTTATTTTTTTAAAAAATCTTAACAACTCGTAAAGAATGATGTAATGAAATGTAATGTCACTGGTCTTTGATAAATCTGGTTTTATATATCAAGATTAAAGAAGCAAACTTTAAATTGGTATATCTAAGGTTTATCTATACATAAAAGGATGAATATCAAGAACATTTATTAGCATGAAACTTTTTGTTTGCTTTTTCTTAATTTTCTTTCCATAAATGAACATGAAAATAAAAATATGTAATTTTGGATTCATATTTTGATAAATGCTTTGGATCTTATCTTTCAGTGCTTATGATTATTATAGACTGCTGAAAGGCCCGAGGTTAAATTATCAAATCAACTAATGAATTGTTACTCGTAAAGGAAATAGTAATAAGAATGACCTATTTTTTACATTTGTGTTTATTGATCCAGCCTCCTAAATATTTTTTTCTTGAATATCTCTGTGTTTTCTCCTTCAAATCATATAAAATTTCATATTGGGAAAGTTCTGAATATGAGGAATCATTTAAAACAGTGTTGCACAAACTGGGGTGTGGGTCGCTAAATTCAAGGAAATTTACTTGACAATAAAAAATATAACACTTTTCTTCGAAAAGTGTGGCCGCGACCCCACAAAGGGTTGCAATAAAATTTAACACAATGTTAAGGGGTCGGAAATGAAAATAGTTTGTGCACCACTGATTTAAAAGACTGAGTATTGCTATTGGAAAATTTAAAAATGAAATGAAAATAAATATGAAAATGGCTCTTGATATTAATACTATAATAAATCGAAAGACACATTTTGCTTGGTTTTATGTGGTCTTGCCTTAATCAGTCCTCCTACGAGTTTTTTTAATAGCAGTGAAGTTTTGGTGCCTGTCTCAAAGTTGTTTTGGCTTCATGAGTTTTTCTTTTCACCTGTAAATAGCTCATTTCATTGTTTATATTATTCTCACATGTAATTCGTCCATGTTTAAACACTGTATGTAATTTTTTTATTTTATTTTGTTCAATAAAGATTCTATGCACATCCATCCAAACTGTAAACCAGAGATTTTTATCTCTGGAGTCGGAGGTGTGTCATAGTGTAAAGTAAAGTGGGCAATAGGACCTGGTCAGTTCCCTCCCAGTGGATTATTATTATTTATTATTAACTCTACCTATTGCCCATTATTATTAATAATAATAATAATGGGCAAAGGTAGAGTTCAGATACTTTTTTCATGGGCCGTACAACAAGGCATTACATTCTCATCACCCACAGTTTAAAATATGGATGCATCTTGTTACTCACAGAGCAGTTGCATGCTATGAGTAGGCGACATTTCTGCTCATTAAATGTTCACTGCCACTATAAACAAAACTACTAATTTATAGAAGTTTCATTGATGCCATGCAGTGATTACAAAATGCCTTGGAATTTCTCTGTTAGAGGCAATGCTTTTTTTTTTTCAGTCAACTGTAGCAAGTATGAATCAAATTTATCTACAGGTCTTTTATCTACTAAAGAATTTCTGATCATTTATTCATAGCTCACTGCAATCAGAATTGCACCATGCTCACAAAATTTCAGATCAATTTGATTTCAACATGCTCGGCATGAAACCATCGAAATATTTTTTTTAAAAAATTTTATATGATAAAGTCTGTTCAAACTAATCACCATCATCTTACAATGTATAAAATTTGGAAAGCTTAATGTTAACCTTTCTTTACAAGTGGTAAGATAATGATATTTTCTACTTCTACTTACAAGTTCATTTGTTCTACCAGAAAGCTGATAGATAACTTTATTGCTAATGAGAGAAACAAAGAAATAGTAATCAGAATAGACTACAGATATTGTCTTTCAGTGACTTAAGGGGGGGGGGAGGCTTAGCTTATTCTTTATCTTAACTCCCACCTGGGGGGAGCTTCACGGATGAAAAGCCACCGGATAAGTAAGCGGATTCTTGCTTCCCTGATGGGTATAGTAATGGTGTGGGGTCAAGTTACCTCCACTCCAAGGACATTATGTACCACCTTTCGGAGGGATTGGACCATGGCTGGTGATGGCTACTAGTACTCCAACTTTCATTCCCGGCACCTGTCATTCAAAAATCCTGGTACGTCAACTGGCATGACAGGAGTAACTCTGTGTGATCCTTATTCTGTATCTTAATTTAAAGGTTAATATATTAGAAGAGAAACCTTAAACTTTCTACCACTGCCTTTTTTAATTCAATGCCTCTCTGCCACAGGCTATCAGACATCTGATTACTTATTAGATATGTGGTCATAATGCAATGATTCATCATCATATGTAACTTCAGCAATTCCAAATTTTTATACTTTCTAAAAATTTCATATTTTTTTACTATCAATGTTTTAAAAAGATTATAATTTTTTAATGTGTTATACATTTTTATAATGTAAATAAATGTTTTGATATTCTAATATTAAATAGTCTGTATAAAAGTGAAACTAGTCATTTTCTTTTCATTTTATGCAAGTTCATCTAAATATCAAAGATTTCCTTTTCATCCCATTTTTTATATATATATATTTCATCATTGATCATGCTTTACTCTGCAGTACAAATACAATGTTCCTTGTACTGATAACAGTGTTTTTATATTACTCTATGCAGTCTTTTATACTGTCATTGAGTTTTATATATTTTAAAATAATAAACTGTTGTAAACGATTGTTGGTTTTAATTTTTTCTTACCTAACACAAGCTCACAGTGTTTAAATGGGTTAAAAAACAGTTTAAATAAACAATTTTGTAAAAGTTTTTTTTTTTTTAAGTTTAAGGAACACCTAGCAGAATAAATGTACAATAAAACAACAATGTGTCTAAGAATATCTTACTATTTTGTTAGCCACCAGTCTAGAAGATATAAATATGTAAAAGTAAGATCTGTATGTACTTTTATACATCTATAAATGGTATCTGGAACAAGATTTTGACAATGGCATAATAGCCTTTTTGCACACTACATAATTGGTTTATGTGCATTGGATTTCTGTAGGTGCTTCTTATTTTAAAAAAATAATATTATGGGCTTTAAAATGTAGTGGACAAGAACTAAACCATAAAAGAGATATGCATTATTGTTATTACATAGAAACTAGCCACCTTCGGCAACCAGCTGGTTCGCTCATATTGGAGCTTATAACTTAAAATGATTCAGTTATATCAAAAAATGCAACATTTACATGATGTTTGAAATAGTTGTTATTGTTTATTTAATGTTAATAATTTGTAAATAAAGCTATTTATCTGAAGAAGTTATTTCCGCTTTAAATTTTTTTAACGTAATAAACTGTCATTTTTGAAACAAAAAAACATCTGAAAACTCAAACAAATGACTATTTATGAATTAAGTAAAATGTCATGAAAAAATGAATTTTTTGTTTATTTTTTAAGATAAAACAATTAGTTCTAAGATCAAAAATGAAATAGATGCATCCAATATGAAATAGTAAAAAAAAGATCATCTTTAGATGCATAAATTCTAAGTTTCCAGTTCACAAATGAAATTTCAGAGAACAGTAAATGAATGCAATTTTTAGAATCTTGCCATTTGATTGGCGTGGTTTAGCCAAGAATGGTTCTTGCTCCATTAAATTTCAATCAGTCGAATGCAGTTTTTAGCTGCTTATGCTCAAATATTAATTTGAAATTGTTACAATTTGAAATGCCCTTTAATTTTGATAAAATAGTATAAGTCTTTAAAACATCATCAGCCATATGCAATAAGAAAACATTATAAATTTATGTATTAAAACATTTATAATGGCGAAAAGCTATTTCAATTCTTTTTTAATTTGATGTTTCCCTCTGTTTGTGGTATTCTAATTGAGTTTGTTGAAGGATTGGTAACGCATTTATAATTTGAAATAGGAATAAAAGTTTGATAAAATTCTGCAAAAAAAGTCTCATAGCATTAAGTTTAATATGAGAAGAAAGGTCACATTTCAAAATGGAATAGAAGTGGTTTACGCATAAAATGAGTTTGAAAATTTTAAAAAATCAGCATTTATCTTAACATAATTAATTAAAAAATAGTTTAAAATTTAGAGGGGAAAAATTTTCTTGATAGTGAACTGTGAATCTTTTTGCTAAAGCCAACCACGGTACACCCTGCCTCCTACCCCAGGTACAGGTGAATTGTTTCCATGTTGCCTCGAAGAAGAGGGCAACCTATCTCCCCTCCTAGAGCAAACAATGTTCCGTGACCTTGTTCGCAAGGGGTGTTATCCATTCAGTGACCTTCACCGATTTAAATAGTAATAAATAATGCTTTCAAAAAGATTTTAAAATTCGCTGAAATAATATACAGAGTTGAAACTAACAACATTAGAAAGGTGAAAATTCGCACTTTAAGACGGTATGAAAATGATTTTTGAGCGTTAATTACTTTGGAAGTTATTCACTATAAAACGGCCAAAATCTGCTTAATTTTTAAATAATTAAAATTTGAAAAAAAAATGGCTCCGAGGTGCACATTCCCACCCTCCAAAGTATACCTGTACCAAATTTTGTAGCTCCAAGTTCAAAGGTCTGTTCTGTAGACCACCAACAGACACAAAGACTTTCTCTTTTTATTATTAGTAGAGATAAACATATTAATAAATGAATTATATGAGTCTGCAGAGCGAATCATTGAAATTTCTATAAAAACCAATGGTAAATCACTGATTAGTTAAAGAATGGGATATGTTTGTTAACTAATCCCCCCTACATATTCCATTGGAGGTAAACAAGTGATTTTGACTTAATTTTTTTAAATTGCTTAATGTATTGAAAAAGTAATTTTATGAGCTATTTTGTAATCTATTTAAAGATTTGAAGTTCATGAGCATTAGGATGTCACTTTTTTACTTTCTCATGTAGAAAGTATTGTAATTGTCAAAATATTCAAACTCGAGATTGTGATGAATCTCCAAAGAGGCGTTCTTCAGATGTGTAGAATGAGTAAGCATAATTTCATTCGCAAATGGTTTTACCCGACATAAAAAGTATTGCTTTTTTTTTCTAGTTTTCAGCATGCACTCTTGTCTTCAACTTTACTTTTTATAAAATGATTTGATTCATTTCATAATTTCTTATAGATGAAAAGTTTAAAAACTATCGAGGAATAGAGTTTTTGGCCTCTCTCCGTCTTCAAATACTAGTAGAGAAACAAATGTTAAAATATATTTCTTCCTAAATTTGAGACCAGTAAAAAATAGCTAAGCAGTCAAATTATTACAGATGGATATGAATTTTCATCTATATGAAATACAACAAGCTAGTCGAATAAAAAACAGGAATTCTAGATTTCATTTTAGACCTTTCTTTTAACTTTTCTAAAATTTCTTTTAGTAAATTCTCTGTAAATGATACAAAGAACATTAAAGATTATATTTTGTTTATAAACTGTAAAGAAAAGTCCTTGATTGTCGAATGATCTTGATGTATAGAGAACTTTATATGGAACAAAGACCTTTCTGAAACAACGGCAGACTACTTTTCAGCATAATATTATACCAACTATAAGCATATAAATTACCAGTTATACTGATGTATAAATGTTAATTAATGCATTAAAATATAAGCGATTTTTAACATCTGCATATTAAATTCTTCGTAAACCTTGCCCAATTTTACTTTGGTTGAACTGTGTTTTTTTAAGTAAAAGTTTGATAACTATTTAAATTCTAGAAAATTACTGTGAAAAATGGTTTTTTTTTATTATTCAGTTATTGATTATATATAAAACTCAGTTTATTTTTAAAAAATACAAGACATGTAATAAATAATGAAAATTCACAACAGAAAATTAAACTTTCAACATGCTTGCAAAGCACTAGCAATGCAGTAGGGAAATACTGTTAATTATTTATACTACAGAAGGTTGAAAATATGTCATGTATGAAAATCAAGCATCAAGATATATTTTTTCTCAGAATGCAGTATTAATATTAAAACATTTAATTTTATTTTCAAAATCTGTGGAAAAAGAGAAACCTGTATCCTCTGTCATGCATAGTGAGAAGTGAATTAAAAAAAAAAAAATCTAACTTGAATCTAAAATGTTATACACAAATAACTGCTTTGTTTATCAATCGTTAGCGAGTTAGAAGTATGAAAATAAAATATATTCCCATTACAATGTTCAAACTTCAAAAGAATTCAATTCATAGCTTCAATAATCCTTGAGAATTTAAATTTCCAACAGCTTGCAAATTTGGAAATAATCTAAATGCAGCTTTTTATTTGAAGAATCTATAATGATGGTTATAAAATTGATCAAGTTTTGTTCAATTTACCTTCTAACTTTACAAAAAGAAAAAAAAGCAGTTTCTCAAAATTCATTTGAAGATCGAAAAATTCAATTTAATATTTTCTCCTAAAAATTAGTGAGCTACTTTTTAAAGACAAAAAAATCAAATGAAATTTTGATTTACAGCCATTTCTAGAGTTCAGAGGTCACAAAACTGCAACCTCCTTGCTAAAGAGGGAACAAATAGACCATTAACACTATGGGTGTTCGAAAGATAATAGAGTCTTTTCAACAAATTTTGCAAAAAGAAGGGGAAAGCATCTTCGAGTTTCTCTGATAATATGCCTGTATTCAACGCAGTTCTTCTGGTTTAAGTCCCCGTCGCCTAAAGGTTAAAATTTTAATTTTGACAACTTGAAGGGAAATTAGAAACAAATTTTGAACTCTTGGTACCAACTATTTGCATTCTTAGTTTGGAATTTAAATCATTAAAATTTCAGAGACAAGATCTAGAAGGGTGAAAAAGCAATTGCTTAATCAATGTTAAATTTGTGGTTAACAAACTCTAAATATGTAGTCTGTAAAAAAAGAAACTTATAAAATAAACAAATATTTCCTACGAATCCTTTTAATGTGACTTATATTTGTCAAAATACCTTCCTCCTCTATTTATATACTGTGTCTTTCATAGTTAGAATGGCTCCTGGGAATCATTTTTGTGTTGGGATCTCTGAAAAGTCTTGCCATGAATTTTCTCTTCTAAAGTATCAAATCTTTGACTTTTCAAGATATCAGCTTTGGGAACAAAGGAAAGTTGACAGGGTCAAAACTAGAGTTGCATGTTTTTGATCCTCATTTGGATGATCCAGCAACTCCCGACTAGTTGCAACATTATTTGTGTTTTGCTCATCAGTCAAGAGACAAGGGCACAAATTTTGCTGCAATGTATCTGCAGATTATCATTCAAAAATGAGTGAAACGAATGCCTTTGCCCTTTGAGACCGACTGCTACACAGACATGCCAACTGCCTGCCACATTCTCTCCCAACTGTCACAAATATGTACCGTCTCTTATGGCTTTTATCAACCGACTGACACATTGGTGCAACACCAGATTGGAATATTTTATTAGAATTTTTAATATCATAAATTATTATCAATTGTAATAAATTGTTACAAACTTGAGGCTGCCCTCGAAAGGTTAACTGATGATCTGCACGAATCAAAGCACACATTTCCTTGACTGATAGGATCCTAGTTTTCATATTTCCTTTGGTGGTTGTTCTGGTCGATTTGAAATGTCAATTATAGCATTGGAACTAGCTAAAACGAACATCTTCATAATCTTGTTGCATTGTTTTAGTAAAGCAGTTAGCCAATTTTATGCAAAATTTCCTAGAAATTTATTGCTCTTTTGTTTTTGAAAAATGTAAAAAAAAATCACCAAACATACAATATAGTGGTTCACTCTACTACTTATAAAATATGTAGTTGCAAGCTCAAGGTTAATACTACACTATGTCATTACAATGGGGTTGACACATTAAAGCTTACTTTTAAGGTTCGATTTCTTTTTGGACAGACCACATAATTCTTTAGACTTGTTGGAAGAAAATTATATTCATATTTATTCAAAATCAAGTGGTAAAGGAAGCTATTGCTTGTTTCATATTTGAAAAAGAATAATTACACAAATCAACATAAATCTGGGGTTTACAGAATGTCAGTTGTTTTTTAGTAAAACAAACATGAACCGTAGACCAGTCAGACAATAATGAACCAGTTTCAAAATCTATTTTAAAAATGACTCTAATTTGAATTTTTTAATTTTGCAACTGTTAAAAATCACGATACAGTAAAATGGATATTATTTTCGAAATTGGTATGACAACTATCATATAACTTACATAAATTTATGTAAATTCCAGACAAAAAGTTCAATTTTGCAGACCTGTGTTATTCTTCTCGATATTTTATTTGTTTTGCGTTTTTTTAAGAAATGTCAACACTTGAAAAAATGTCACTTTAAAATTTCTCAATTTAGAAAGAGAGCATATTTTCAATCAGTTTAAAAATTTCATTGGTAGAATACAGAGGATAACTTTTGCCCCCTCCCTCCTAACACTCAAACATCCAATTTCTTTGAAATTCCCTGTGAAAAGATTAGACGATTAAAATTTTAGAAGAGAGAAGAATAAACACTTATTTTTTTAATTCAAAATCAAAAAATTCTTTCAAGTTATGATGGTATTAACTAACACAAGAGGTGACAACTGCTTGCCTTCCTATCAATTTGCTGTTAATTTTTAATATTTAGTTTGAAATTATTTCAGAGAATATTAAAGCCTTGAAAGACTGTTTAGAAAGATCACGGGTGAGAAAAGGGACTACATGCCTATCAAAAACTGAATTTAAAAAGATTTGCTAGGGAGATTTCTCGAGAAAAAATTAAACCCAGATGCAACAGATTTCATTTACTTGAATCTTTAATTTTATTATTTGAAAAAAAAAGTATCTTTTATTATTTTGTAGAAAGAATATGGAAATGTGGATACTTTTTTCAATTTCTGTCTAATCTCGACTCCAGAATAATTTTTATTCAAGAGCATTGAACAATTCATTTAAAATAATACATTTTCATATCTCTGTCTGGTACTGATTCAAAACCATTTCTAGTGGTCTATGCTCATTTTAACTGTAGGGTCATTCCATGTCAAATCAACACAATTTTGAATCATTTTAGGACGGACCCTCTCAGATTTTGATGAAACTTGGTAAATCAAGAGTCTTAACATAGCTATGAATGAAAATGCAAAAAAAAAATTTTTTTCGTGCATTTCATTGATGAGTTATTAATTATTGAAATTTTCATTAAAAAAATGCTCTACTTTGAGACAGTTAAACCCTAATATCTCAAGAACGAAAAAAAGATACAAGCTTGAATTTTATCATATATTAAAGCTCCTTTAATGTGCTTTAATTTGATGTATAACACGACACAGATTTTAAATTTTAAAATTTAATTTAATTTTTAAATTTTAATTTCTCAAAATGCGACAATTTTAAAATTCTGAAAAAATTCACAAAATTAGTTTGTACTGTACTCTTGCATCTCCCCAAGTTTCATTTTGGGATCATCATGGGATCCAATGATACATGGAGAATAAGTTTCACATGGATACAAGCTCTTCAAAGAAAAATCTCCTACACACTTAAAATTGGTTTTTCAAAATTTGCTAAATTATGACCAAAAATAATATACTAACTGGGCAAAGTGGTACACACACAGTTTGTGTATGCACCATTCATCAAAACGTGAAATTAATTATTGAAAATTCAAAAATGAAAAGTTTTACAGATTGGAAAATAAACTATAAGGACTGCCTTTTGAAAATGGTATGTAATACAGCTTCAATCGATTGCTATTTTTCAAATTGTGAAAATTGTCCTGGCATTGATGAAAGAAAAGAAATATTGGAGTATGGACTTCAAACAGTGACTTTTCATCATTGGGTTTCTGTTGGCAGGTGTAACCTGAAAACCTTAAAGAAATCTGCTGATGAATTTGTGGATATTTTCTGCAGAGATCTTAAAGTTCTTCTCTGTCACTATTTTATTGCCAAACAACAAAGTGCTTTTATGGCCAATACAAAGGAAAACCTGTCGGAATCGGAGGTGGCAGTAGTTTGTGATTTCTCTGAAAATTATAGTTTTGTTTTGCTAGATGAAGCACAGTCCTACCATTGGAACAGTTCGAGCTACTGTTCATCCTTTTGCTGTGTTCTTTACAGAGGAAAACACACTTCAACACTATAGCTCCATTATCATCTCAGAGTTCCTTGAACAAAACAATATAGCAGTCCATTTATTTCAGCAGAAGCTTATTGATTTATTAAAATTTGAGAACAGGCTGAAATTTTTTTTATTTTTTAAATGGCTCAGCTGCCCAGTACAAAAATAAAAAGAACTTTTCAAATCTGTGCTATCACCAAAGAGATTTGGGAATTGATGCTGGATGACATTTTTCAGCCACTGCTCACGATAAAGGTCATTGAGTTGCGAGACTGTTAAAAGAGAAGCTGCTAGGGCCAGTCTACAAAGTCCATAAGAAAAACAAATTATGACACCATTGCAATTATAAGAATGGGCAAAATCTAAAATTTCAAAGAGCATGTACTTCAATTATGTGACACAAGATGAATATATAGCAAATGCGGAACCATTTGGGGCATCGTTTTAGTAAGGCTATCCCAATACCAGGGACCTAAAAGTTACATGCTTTTATCCCCTCATGCTGTGGAGCCAAAATTAATAAAACATTCTCATTTGCTACAACATCAACCAGCTATCAGGTCATATCAAAAGGAGAAATGTTAAATTTTAGGGATATGAATGGCTATGTGATTTCCATGTATAATGAAAAATGGTGGCTAAGTTACGTTTTGGGAGAAAATGAAGTTAAAGTGACTTTCCTCCATCCATCAGGACCTTCGCCTTCATTTTCGTATCCATTAACACCTGATATTCTCTGGATTCCCAGTTCCGATATTATTTATAAAGTGAATCCCATCACACGAACTGGCTGCGTGAACATTCTACCAGTTGAAGAAAAGAAAAAGATTACAGAGATTATGAATCTCTTCTAATCCCAAACATATGCACACACTTTAATGTAAACCCAGTTTGAGTAATACAAGTAATAGGTAAAAAAATATAATTATGCCTGTTTTGTTTTCTCTAAAGTAATAAATTGTTAAATAATGCTAGATTTTAATAAAACTACATTTTATTAAAAACAAAATTTAATGTGCCAATACTGAAATATTAATCGATTTATTATTTTTTTGAAAATTGAGTAATAAATAAAAGATTTAAATCACTATATTGATAGAAAATTCATAGTTGAAAATAAAATTTTCATTTAACAAGTAATAATGTAAGATTAACAATGCTAATGATATAAAATTTGCCAAAATTCTACTATGTAAATAAAAAGCAAAATTCTATGTGATGCAAGAGCACAGTACAAACTAATTTTGTGAATTTTTTCAGAATTTTAAAATTGTCGCATTTTGAGAAATTAAAATTTAAAAATTTAATTTAATTAAATTTTAAAATTAAAATTTAAAATCTGTGTCGTGTTATACATCAAATTAAAGCGCATGAAAGGAGCTTTAATATATGATAAAATTCAAGCTTGTATCTTTTTTCGCTCTTGAGATATTGAGGTTTAACGTGAGGTCTGAAAGTAGAGCATTTTTTAATGAAAATTTCAATAATTAATAACTCATCAATGAAATGCACGAATTTTTTTTTTTTTTTTTTTTTTGATTTTTAATTAATAGATATTTTAAACAAATTTATTTAAAAAGTTTTAACAAAATCTGAGAGGGTCCGTCCTAAACAGTGTGTTGACTTGACATGGAATGACCCTGTATTAATGTGTTTAATTTAAAAAAAAAAAAATAAACAACATTACTTTTTATCAATTTATTCATAATAAGATGTACAACTTGGACAAATGAATAAAAATTAATTTTGATAAAGATAATCAAGTACACTACTCAATACAAACAGTTATAACAAATAACAGTGTCACTTGGATAAAACGGATATAGAAAAAATCCATGCTTATTTTATGGAAAGCTGGATTCTTTTAATCAAAAAGTTACATATAATTACTGACGAGTAAATGGATATAAAGCATCCAAAGCTTCATTAATGTTGCCTTTTTTGGTAAGAAGAAGCCTTTCCAACCAACCGCCTTCATTGGTGAATCCCATAGCTTGCATCTTAATCAAAGCATTGATAATTGTAGGATCTGAAAGGAGAGTAATGATTTTATACAATATTACTTTTTCTGTCAGGAAAGTTTACTTCAGAAATTTGTTGAATATTATGCTTAATACAATCAACTAATATTTCTAAAAAGATTTCACTTTTTAGCAAAATAGATGTTGATATTTCAAACAAGTATATTCAAAAGCACAAGATAAATTACCAGTCTGAGAGAAATAGTATAAAAATTGCAGGCCTACATAATATAAAATTAACTAAAAGCATGAATTAAATGCAAATGCAAGAAAATTAAATTTAGATTCATTTACATGTAATCTGATTCTGGCTTGAAACTAGCATTCACTTGAGCTGTATAAAATACTGTATGTTATATTACAGGGATGAGATTGGCAAAAAATCAAAAAGACTGAAATCATACGCGAGCAAAAAATTTGTACCATAATTTATACGCGAAAGATGTTTTCAGAAGTAAAACATCAGAACATGCAGCATGATGAAAATATTACACTATAATAATTAATAACTTAATTATTTATAATTCAGTACGTATAAATAAGAAAAAGAATATTAAATTATCATTAAATCATTCACATTAAAAGTTAACAAGCAAGTTTAACACCACCAGGGGCATCAGAAAATACAAAATTAGACATTAGAACACATTTACCACCTTTCACCCAACAGAAGTCCGAGGAGAATTATATTTAATAGCCTTTTGATAAAAGTTAGCTCAAAATAATTATTTAAAAAAATAAAAATTTTAATAGACCATGTTTTTAAAACGGACTAAAAAGTATAAAATAATTTCTTCTAGCCCCATACAGATTTATAACCCCATACAGATTCAAAACGAAAAACGTGGGGCGCATGTAATAGATAATTGATGTATAAATAGTTTATTTCACTCACTAACAATTTTATTGCAATGGAAATGATATGAACTGTTGTGTGAGTTTTCTCAACGACAGCTGCTCCCTACACTCATTGCTATTAAATATTGCATGCGCCGCACGTTTTTCGTTTTAAATCTGTATGGGGTTATAAATCTGTATGGGGCTAGTAGAAATTATTTTATACTTTTTAGTCCGTTTTAAAAACATGGTCTATTAAAATTTTTTTTTAAATAATTATTTTCTGCTTTTTAGTCTTCTGTGTGTGAAATTTTGCAATCGATTTTAAACATCTTAATGAAATTATGACGGAGACATGTGGCAAATTTCAGGTTTATTTCAGTTTCTCTTCACCTGATCATAAATAAAAAATTGTTATTTTCCTGGAAAAGTAAGTTATGTGACGCAGAGACCTTTGAGATATAATGAAAAACGTTCTGCGCATGCGCAAAGATATGGTTAAAATATGGGGTGTTTCGATGGCCCCATGGGCCATCCTTATACCCAAGAACCAAGTCTGTAATGTTAATAGTTTTCGAGATATAATGAAAAACGTCCTGCGCATGCTCAAAGATATGGCCAAAATATGGGATGCTTCGATGGTCCCATGGGCCATCCTTATACCCAGGAACCAAGTCTATAAATGTTAATAGTTTTCGAGATATAATGAAAAACGTCCTGCGCATGCTCAAAGATATGGCCAAAATATGAGGATGCTTCGATGATACCACGGGTCATCCATATACCCAAGAACCAAGTCTGTAATGTTAATAGTTTTCGAGATATAATGAAAAACGTATTGCGGATGCGTCACGCAAAAGATGAAATGACAGACAAATGGACAGACAGACAGAAAAGAAAGCGAATTAATAATGCATTGTCATCTAGTTCTGAACTATGTTTAAAGTTTCAAGTCTCCAGCTCATCGGGAAGTTATTTTAAAATTCATTGCAAGATTTGTACCGAACAGACAGACAAGAAAGCGAGTTAATAAAAACGTTGTAAAATAAATAAAAATAAGGACAAATAATTTCTTTTGCTTCATGCAATTGTGTAAAGTGTATTAGTTCTTTATAAATTATAATAATGTATCATATACTGATATATGATACATTATTATTTATATACATTACTTACTTATATACATTATATACTTTTATTTTTATACATTTTTGCAAAAGTAACAGCACAATGATTTTGCACCTTATAAAGTGAGAGGAGTCGAGAAATTGTACAGTTACAATGACAGATTCATTTAGCATTACTATTATTTGAAACATTTCCTTTCAATTGTTAAAGAAGTGGTTTTCTTTTGTTTTCTATTTGTGTGGCTTTTGTTGGTAACAGATCTCCATTAACACGCTTCACCCCTCGTTTTGGAGGGCTCCTATCTTTGACAGATTTTTCTCCAATAAAGGATGTGTTTGCATCCTCTGCAAGTTTATTTTCAGTAGAGACTAAAGTTTTTGCTTAGTCTTCATTAATATCTCTCTGTATAATTGGCATAGTTGTCGGGACTACATTATCTCTAGAATGCCTAGGTAAATTTGTTTTATTTTGAGAAGATTTTTTTTATGTCAAATTCTCTGCTTTTTTGCACACAGCTTTTTAACTGCCTCTTTTGACAGGAGTTTTTCTTTCTTTTTTTATGTAGTTTATTTGTTTTTGTTCCATTTTTTTATTTCTTCATCTTGGTACACACTACCTTAAGTTTACCTAATTTTTTTTCAGCATGTTCATGCAAAAAAAAATATTTTTTTTGCAAAATATGCCACAGAGGTTTTGTTTTCTGCAAAAAGGTGGTACTTAATACTTCGAATGGCACTGAATGTTGGAATGTGCATCCTTGTAGAGCTTGCCGATATAATGTTGATTCGTCAATAAAAGATGAATCAGCTAGTTTCCTAACCGGTGGAGTTAAGCCGCATGGTCGAGCATATTTTCTCAGAATGTTCTTTTGAAAATGGAAGATAGGGAGGTTACTTTTCTTGGTGCAAATGCGGAATTTTCGGAAGAAAAAGCAAATTTTTTCTGGGGGGGGGGGCCGGAAATATGAATAAGAAAAAACGGAATTTTGAGAGAAAAAAAAAAGACAAAAAAGCGGAAGAATCTCATCCCTGATATTAAATCAAAATTTAAAAATGAAACCAATCCTGTGGAAGTATGAAAGATGTTTTAGCCAAATGTTCTGACAAAATTACTTAAATGATTTCACAATGAACTTCTTTAAGTAATACCTGAAAGCAAGCCAGTGGTTTCTAGTTTGATCAGTTCTAGTTTGCCATCTTCATAAACACCGTTGATAATTTTCCAGCAGTTAAGCAAAGACATGTTTTATCTACTATCCAATTAGACAACACCTGTTGTTGTTTATTATATTCTAAAAGTCCATAGAACATTTGAGATGTTTTTAGATTACCCATAATTTTCGCACCAAATTATAATGTCTATGAATGACTTCATTTATCTTTAAAGTTTAAAAGTACGACAATTTGATGAGCAAGTGACATTTGAGCACTGCAATTATCTGAACAAATCTATATATATAAAACAGCAATTTTTTTATGGTATGCATTCATGTTTTGTTTTGTTTCCCAAACCGTTTGACTTACTGCAACCAAATTTGGCACACTGACGGAGCACACAGGAGGAGCTAATGCCAAAAAATTATTTTAAAATTCAAATTGGATTTTTATTTATTAAAGTTAAGTGGTTGCTTATTTTTTCAAATTTTCTGCATATATTCTCATCACAGAACGTAATTCTTGTATCATTCTTTTAAGTACACAATTTCTTCATTCTAATAAGAGTAATTTGAAGCTGCTGTGTAACTTTCCTGATTTCAAAAACACCTTATTTCTGCAAACAATTTTTTCTTCAGTATTATTCACATGCATGCATTATGCTTCCGTGTTCTAGCATTTTCCCCCATATTTTATTTATTCTCTTTTAATATTATTCTTTTTGTGCCATATTAAAGGAATAATTGGCTCTAATAATAATTTTTTAGTTGGAATAAAAAGTTTTACTTTTTCTTTTGAAACAACTCACATAGCAAGTGACGAAATATTATGCTGTGTTTTAATTTATAAACATTGGGAAAAAAATCATTTTCTTGCATTTTTTTTCTCTCTTTTTACTTTCTCGTATACGAAGTATACAAAGAGAAAGTATTGTAATCATCAAAAAATTCGAACTCGAGATTTTGACGAATCTCCACGTTTTAGACCTCCCTGATTCCGAAAAACACAATTTTGGAATTATGTCTGTCTGTGTGTGTGTCTGTGAACACGATAACTCGAAAACTATTAGAGCTACGGGGATAAAATTTGGTATGTGGTCTTTAAACATAATTTGTAGGTTTCTAACAAACTTTGGACAAAATCCGTCAACGGGAAGTCTGTATGTTCGATAACATGCGAACGCTATAACTCAAAAAGCCAGATGGATAAAATTTTATACACAGTTTTATCGTCATGAATGTAGGTCCATATAAAATTTTGGGCCAAATCCGTCAAAGTCTGTCGGTCTGTATAATCGCATACTTGTTTAATTCCATACGCATGCGCAATAGTAGAAATGCCTGTGCAAAGAAGAGACACTTCGAAAACTTGGCAGTTTGCCAAAAACCAATTCCGGCGGCGAGATTTTGTAAGGAAGTAAACATTTAGGTCGTCTCGTTTTACTTGCGTGCTGGAAACAATCTCTGCACATGCGCAAGCTATTCTCCTGTTTTCTTCTCCGCACGCGGAACTGGCATTGCTCGAGTTTGATAAAAAAAATAAATATTGCGAAGTTTTAATACAAACGTATCTTTTTGAATATGATTCTTCACCTCAATATTTTATTATCACTATAATCAACAATGAAAAACCTTCTGATAGTCATTGCATTCTGGGTTACAGTTGGTTCGAACTTTTTATCAACGCAGGGGGAAGGGAAATGACAAATGTTTGAAAAGTATACGAGAAAGTTTAGGGGAGGCCACTCCCGCTGGTTTGTCTTTGATGTTTTATTTTGCATCATATATTTTTATTAACAATTTGTTCATTTTAAAGATTTTTCTAATTTTATATTTTTAATCAGCAATGGAGGAAAATTCTGTACTGGAGAATTGTTCATTGTAAGGATGTATTAGTTAATATAAGATTTATTGCATAAAATAAATGTTCTTTTTCCAAACTTAACGTGTTTTCATTCAAACTATTCTATTATAAGGTCATAAAAAGGATGGATTTAAAAATTTTAATTCAACAAGAAAGGATTCAAAGAAGATCTATGCTTGCTGGGAAAAGTTAGTGACAATATTTATAGGAGTTAAAAAAAATGGAGGTGGGGATATTAAAATATATGGATCCTGAGCAATGCCAAATTATCATCTAATTATATGCCAACTGTTTTTCAAAAAACAAAAATGAGATGCATTGTGCATGACAATCATTTTTGAGAATTCAAAATTAGCACCATTTTTTCCTCTAAACTTCATCTTTAATTATGCCAAAAAAATTGTTTTAGAATAAGAACTTGGAGCTTTCTTCTTTTCCATTGACAACCAAGATTTTAAATTTTTCATTCATTTATGGTTTGGCCTCATATCTTTATTGCCTGACCCTCTCTAAATCATCAATAAAACTCTTAAAAAAAAAAAAAATTCCTTCAAAGCAGTAAGCAAGATAATTTTTGCCTTTCTTCAGCAGATAACCTAAAAGAATTCTAATCTAAAAACAACTTAATTATGATAAAGGGGATAGAATTCAAACAGAACTCCAGAATTTCCATTCCTATTGTCTACAAAGTCAAAATTATCAAACCCTTATTTAAACGTAATTTACCATTTGTATGTATCACGTTTCCTTCTTCTTGTTTAACACTGCTTGCTTCTTGGTTTGAGCATTCTGGCTGAACTTCCACTTTTTCTAAGCTTGGATACATGGGGGTTTTCTCTGTTTCTTTTTTCTCAGGTTCAATAGAATTCACTTCCTGTTTCTCAGTTTCTTCATTTTGAAGAAGTGTCCAACCTTCAGCACAAGCAGAATTGTCCTGCAAATAGATCATTATTATAAATGGCTGAGAAAATGTAATGCACGGAAACTTCGTTATTTTAATATTATTCACTGTCTAAAAAATAAAAATGAAAAAAAAAAAGAAATATCAAAAGAAGTTTAATTTTTAAATGTGCATCATAATGCAGAGAAATTTGACAGCTAATAATGTGTAAAAAAATAATAAACATGATTATAAATAGCCCATCTAAATAAATTCCAAAAATAGAAGTTTTAAAGAAGATTAATAGCCATGATTGTTATGCTTGTAAAATTAAGTATCAATTACATAGAAATAAAATATTCTTAAGACCCAAATGGAATTATCCTTAAAAGAACACTTAAAATAAGAAATTTAAAGGGAACCACATTTTTTTAATGCAGTTTGAATTTATTTTTCTACTGTTTTGAAAAATTATATTACAATGCATAGCAAAATTTTCTCTGTGCCAAAAAAAAAAAAAGAACATATTTATGCAATCAGAAACCAATCACCATTTTCCAAATTTTGAATTTGGTCAATTTATTGTACAGTAGGGTATTTATGATGCAATAATTAGTTATATTATTTCTTTTTGAAATATTTTATACAAACAGCTACAACTCAAAATTTGCATTTTGGGGTTGATTACCTATTGTATAACATTGCTCAATTATTCAATTTTCCCTTTTTCTGAAAAGTAAAAATTAACTTACATCAGTAACAACAGGTGACTTTTCTCTTTCGCCAGTATCAGATGATTTAACTTCATTTTCCACTTTTGTAGATTCAGTTTCTTTAACTTCAGGAGAAGTCTTTCCAGAGTGAGCAAAGATTCCCAAAATTTCAGTTGGATCTAACTTTACCAGCTCAACAGTTTCTCCACATTTGGGTGGTTGAGCTTCAATTTTTTCTTCGGCAGCTGCAACAGTTTCATTCTTTTCAGTAGCTTTGTCAGATGTAGAGGGTGTTGGTGCATCCTCTTCTTTAGCCTTCTTATTTTTAGAACATTTTCTGAATTCTCTATTAGGACGTCTGCCTGGGCTGGTTTCCAACTTAACATCAATACCACCTGATGATAAGGAAAATAAAATTTTGTAAACATTCAAGCGTAATGAAAAATAAAATTTTTAAGGAAAAGAAGGTAGTTTTCTCCACATACAAAAAAAAAAAAAATCACATATGAATGTTTTTTCCTTGGCTTTCTTATATACTCTACTAGCTGATATACCTGGCGTTTCTCAGGATAAAAATATTTTCAAGTCTAAGTACTTATAACACTTTAAACTTAATAACTCAAGTATTTCCCTGCAACATCTTTTGTTGATTTTTGATCGCCTTCTCCCATGTCATCTGACCTCTCAAACAGCATTATATTCTTTATGTCTCCGTACTTTTAACCACTTGGCACAAGTCTAGCAACCACTGGTATTCCATTTTCCCCATGTATGTGTGCTGCAACTCACATGTAAGTAAACTCAACAATTAATAATGTATATAATATTTTCATTTAACATGAATGGATGCATGCATGGTAATATAATGTTTGACAATGCAGCACTGTTTTGTTTATTTTCTTAACATAGTGAAAAAAATAGAATGGTGGATTTTCATCTATCAAGCTTTCCATTTTTCAGTTATAAGTCATCACATAACAATGGACAGACAACACATAATTTTTAAATATGCCACCCTCCCCTCCTAGACTCAAAAAGCTCTAAAATGTGGAGGCTCATCACAATTTTGACAATTACAAAAATTTAACTATGTGTTAACTATTACAAAAACTAACTATTAACTAATAAATTTAACTAAACAAGAAAGTAAAAAATGATACTTTTCCCTCCATTTTATTTTAGCTCAAAATTTATTTTTGTAATGCAAGATTACCATATTAAAGAATTCAGGTTGAATGCAGTTTACACATCAGCTCTTTTATTTAACTGAAGTGACTTTGCTACATACTACTACATAATAAGCAGAAGCTTGCAACATAATTTTGTTATGGAGATCCTACTATATAAATGTGTTATTGTTAATCCCCAAAGATCAGCAGAGCTATATCAGGTCCATGAGCCTGTGCACCCTAAAGAAATCCAAAGTCAATAGAGGATTAGAAACAAGATCCTGTTTATAAAGCTCCAGGCATGCAAGAATATGATCAGGTGTGGCGTGTTCTGCAGTACATTTTAGGCAGATCTCAAAACACTTAGAATTATCAGAGAAAGTCAAATTTCTGAAATGCCCACTAACGAAGCGAGTAAGAGTTGTCTGGTCGCGTCTATTGCAGTCAATATATAAACGTAAATATATAATAATAAATATATAACATCAATATATAAACGTAAAAAAGATGAGTTCAAACAGACTATTAAATATTTTGTTTGCATTAGCATTTAATTTCCACAATCCAATATTTAAGCAAACAAATTATATTTTAATATAAATAAAAGTCATTGTGGGTATGTATGTTCCACATCTCCTCCTAAACCACGACACTGATTTCAACCAATATTTGCACACTTATTAATTAAGACAGGGAAAGATTACTGTCAATTTTTCAAAGCGAAAAAGTTAATTAAACAGTCAGTTAATTAAAAATTAATGAAACTATTTTTCCGCTGTAAGTTCGGAGCAAATTATCCCCTGAAATTTATTTTTATACCATCTTAAAGTACAAAATTTTACCTTTTTAATGATACCAGTTTTATATCTGTGACATTTTTCCTTCAATTTTTATTAATTTTTAAAAATTTAATAAAAAGTTGACACGCAGATGATTTTGAAATAAAGCAAATTTAATGATACTCAGTTACTAGGCAAAGGTGTAATTACTTAACCAATATTTTTCCTGTTTATTTTTTTCAAATATCGTTTGGCAATGTCTCCATTGGTTCTTAAAGATTTCTAAAGCTTTAGATTTAAAATTTTTAAATCTAAATTAGATTAAAAATCACCTATCATCTTTACCTGCGTTGCCCAAGAAATAATAAATGTGAAAGTGTGTCTGTCTGTTTGTTATGCTTTCACGACCAAACTACCAAACCGATTTGGATGAAAATTGCCAGAGTTGTTGCTTGAAACCCAGGAATAGACATAGGATATGTGATTTTATCATAAATTCAATACTCTTGACTACAGACAACAATTAAATAATTAACAAAGAAAGGCCCATTGACTCAGCAATTCGCAATGAAGATTACTTTATTTTTCAATCAACTCTCATGTGATTCTGAAGGAATTCGTAAACATTTGGAGTAACTTATTTTTAAAATCAACTGTCATGTGATCATAAAGAAAACCATGATTAGGTGATCTTGCTGAGAAAATAAATAATAAATTAATTTGTGGAATAATAACTGGAATTACTCAACTAGACGCTCGATTTTCATTTTTTGAGTTTGCAGTCTATTTAAAGTTTAGTTATTTATATTTGTATCTTTTCCTTATCAGATTTTATTCAAGAAATTGTCAATAAATTGATGATGGGACAAAAATCTATTTATAGATATGATATAGTTGCATGAGTTTTTAGATTAAAATTCAAAAACTAATGTTATTTATAACTAAAGGAAAATGTGTGAAGATATATTTTGTTTTATGTATTCTTTTGAATGGTAGAAGTGGATAACATACAGCATGGTGGATGATATATTCCACAGATTGTAAGGGCCTGATGAAACCATTGAGTACAATGATGTAATTTACAGTAACGGAGAATATATGAGGAATAGATAATGGTTGTTGAACTGGTAATTTTAGCACTGACTAATGAAAGTTTAGGTCAGATAATTGTAAAAAAAAAATGTCACAAATGGAGGGAGGTAGTACAGAATATCTATCTGAAGATACACTAATGGGAAATAACAAGTAACATCATATCCTGTAAAGCTCTTCAACTCCTTAGAATTGTCAGGGGTACCTTCTGACAAGCTGAGATTAAAAGACAGTGTGCCAGTACTACCGATGCATAACTTTGACGTATCAAGACTGCGCATTGGCACACTGTTACAAATTACATACCTAGATCCAAACATTGTGCGAGCATAGCGAGAGGAGACAGTGTTTTAATTCCAAGCATTCCAATAATACCGAAGGATTTACCATCCAAGTTCAAAAGGTAACAATTCCTCTTAAAATTAGCACTTGCCAGGCTCAGGGCGAGACACTCAAAGGGGCAGGCATACATTTGGAAAAAATGTATTTTTCTCATGGACAACTAACTATATATGGCGTGTTCATGTGCGTCTAGCCCACAAAAGCTTTGGGTCATTCCATGTCAAGTGATCCAGAAAAAAATTAATTGGTTGCTTGACCATTTTATAATCAAATGATTTTTTTTTGTATGTTGATTCCTACATGATTAGTGTGTCCATAAAGACTAATTTTAAATTTCTGATGAAAAATCTTTTTTCTGAATTTCAATCGCAGCCATTTTTGTTTTACAAAACATGCTGATTTTTGCATTTGTAGGGGTTTGCGTTAACTTATATTACTTGGAACTGGTGAGCCCGAGGTTGATGAAACTAAAACCAGTTTATTCAGGAAGATGCAGCCTTTATTATCTCCAGTACACATTTAAGGAAAATTTTATCCCAAATAGCAAAAAACACCTTAAAAGTTTTACTTTAAAAATGACAAATTTTCAATTTTTGAAGGCATATAATTCCCAAAAAGAATCTATTCTCCATATTACTTTTGTGGGGATGTGTAGCTACCTTAATGTACTGTATTTACAAAAAATTTCATACCTGAGATTTACTTCTTTTAAGAGCTACGAACTTTCAACATCCAAAAATTTCAAAAAAATCCAAATGTTGACGCCTTATATCTTTGTTGGGGCAAAATTTAAAAATCTGAAATTTTTACAGATAAACCCTCTATACTGTATTATATTGCTGTAAAAATTTCGTGTTTGATATTTATCTACAAGTCAAGTTAGAGGACTTTAAAAATCCCATAAAAAATGTATTTTTTGCTGAAAATGACGGAACATTAATTGGACTAAAGAAGACCAGACTTGGGTGCCCATGAATAATGTTTTAAGGAAACTAAGTGCCTTAGAAGTACGACAACTACTGGAAGGACACATAACATTTTCCACAAAACTAAGTGAAGAAATATGAAAACCTCTTAATGAATACAAATCAAGGAAGAATGCTAAATCTGAGTCAAGTGTATAGTATAACCATACTTTTATTTGAAGTTTTAAAGTGTTTTAACAATGGTAACCATAGTAAAAACTGTGTTATAAAATAAGTGAATAGAGAAGCCTCAATTATATTGTGGAACCTAAAGTGACCATGCAACATATTCAAATTTATCAACTTCATTATACATTTAAAGTATGCACAAGCTACTTCATGTAAAAAAGGTAAATTATATGTAATAGGTAATATTAGTTATATCATAGTATAATTTATTAATGATAAAAATAGTACTTAGTCAAATTTATGCTCCGTCATTTTCGGCAAAAAATACATTTTTTATGGGATTTTTAAAGTCCTCTAACTTGACTTGTAGATAAATATCAAACACGAAATTTTACAGCAATATAATACACTATAGAGGGTTTATCTGTAAAAATTTCAGATTTTTAAATTTTGCCCCAATAAAGATATAAGGCGTCAACATTTGGATTTTTTTTTGAAATTTTTGGATGTTGAAAGTCCGTAGCTCTTAAAAGAAGTAAATCTCAGGTTTGAAATTTTTTGTAAGAACAGTACATTAAGGTAGCTACACATCCCCACAAAAGTAATATGGAGAATAGATTCTTTTTGGGAATTATATGCCTTCAAAAATTGAAAATTTGCTATTTTTAAAGTAAAACTTTTAAGGTGAATTTTTGCTATTTGGGATAAAATTTTCCTTAAATGTGTACTGGAGATAATAAAGGCTGTATCTTCCTAAATAAACTGGTTTTTGTTTCATCAACCTCGGGTTCACCAGTTCCGAGTAATATAAGTTAACACAAATCCCTACAAGCGCAAAAATCAGCATGTTTTGTAAAACAAAAATGGTTACCATCGGAATTCAGAAAAAGATAAAAAATTAAAACTAGTCTTAAGAATTAGAAGTCTATGTAGGAATCAACATACAAAAAATCATTTGATTATAAAAAATGGTCAAGCAACCAGCTCTGAATCACTTGACATGGTATGACCCCTCTATATCAGTGCAAGAAACGTAAAACAAAAAACGTAGTATACAAAAGTGTGTTTGCATAGATAAACAAATTACCTAACTATAACAGCAGACACGCCTTTTAGTCATCCAATTATGTTTTATCAAACATCAAAACTTTTAATTTCTCCTTTCAACATGTAACAAAACATTTACATTTGCAAATTGAAAAAAGTTAATAATTCAAATTCTTCATGCACGAAGTCGCGGTAACACCCAGTCTAAAAAGAAAATTTGTTCATTCATTCATTCATTTGAATATATCTTTATCCTTTTCTGTATGATACAGTAATATGCTGTATTCATTCCAGGGATCAGTTACAAAACAATTATAAAAACTGTTCTTCATTTTGTATTCTATCTTTGAATGTTATTTAACATGAAACAAATTGATGTGAACAGCTTCTGAAGTAGCTTTTACTGCAGATGTAGTTAATTCAAAAGAAGTTTAATAACTTACATTTTTAATGGGTGTTCAGAGCTACCTATCTTAGTGTAAATATTCTTCAAACAATAATAGTTTGTCTTCCAGACTGATTATTTCTGAAATTTTTGCAGGTGATTTACTCATGTACACAAAATCAAACAATTGGAATATTAATGTCAATTGAGAGTCCTTAAAAATTAACAAAATGCATATATCTGTAACATCATTTATTCTTAGTGGTAAACACATAAAATTCATGAAAAATTTTCCTAAATGTATTTCTTGATTTCAAAATTAAAAAATACACTTGTTCACATTTTGACAAAGACTTCTTTAATATGCTTAGAACACATTTATAAGTATAACATACCTGGCCAACTCTGCAAGAAAGAACCCAAACCTTCAGTAAACAGTTTCTCTGCAGCTACAAAGTCTCGATTCAAGAACTTATGCAGAGCATTTCCCATCTCTTTACAAGGTGATTGCCCTTGGCTTTCTTCAGAGGAAGTAGAACTACTGCTTTGAGGGGGTGATGGACAAGAAAAACCTCTTGCAACATGACCAAACATAGATCTCCACATCCTGCGAGACCCTAAAAAGGCCCACTCACGTGGAGCCTGAGAAAAAGAAAACTCAATTCACATTGAAGACAGAAAGACTTGACAATTTTAATTTACTAACATTTTAAGAGACAGAAACACTACTTGCTACAAGGGTGAGATACAGTGGAAGTCAAGATGACCATTTTTAGAATCTATGAAGGAATTAAGCCTCCTAACTTTGCATTGCAACCATTTTAGAATCTCTGAAAGAATTAAGACTCCTAATTTTGCAGCTTAACTTTTGAAATATAAATTAACATTATTGTAAATACATAGTTACTGAGGAAAAAATTCAGAACAGAATTGGGAGCAGAACTTGCATTAAATATAACATTAGGATGAAAGATTCAATAAGCAGCTTGTATTGACTCACAGGTGATTAACTAAGAAGAATTATCTATTTTGAAGTCAAGAATCAGGAAATGTTAATTTAAAATTTAGTGTAATGGTATAATTTATAATATTTGTCAGTGATGGAATTTAATCTTTTCATCTATCGACCATTTTAAATGTGAATAATTAATTAAGAAAAGTCTATTTAATTTCAAAATTGACTTTTACAACCTGAGATATAAAGAGATGAAAAAATATTCAAGAAAAATTTTGTAACTCAATCTAAATAATACAATATATTTTTTATATATAATAATGATTAATTTAAAAACTAAATTATTTATAAATATAAGAATGCTTAAGAACTCTTTTATGGTAACTCATTGTCAATTTCTAAATTTTCACCTCGCTTTATTTACACAGTTAATGATCACAAAATTTTGCATGGGCTTAATTGCATTCTCAACTTTACCAAAATTTTCCTAACCAAAACTGGTACTGTAAAAAAAATTCTAAAAAATTTAGAATGCAGAAATATTACTCTAAATAGAAATGGCAATTAACTATGAAACGCAAAAATTCATCTACTATAATAGATTAGTTTACTTACAAAAGAGGGTTTCACAAGCTTGATCATATCATGGTATGGATGCTTATTAGCACTATGGCAAGATGAACAGAGGTCAAAATCCTTGCACTGCAGGCATTTGTAACGATCCCCACACACACTTCCATTACATGCATCACATACAACATGTGGATGAACTTCACCAGTAGCCTTAGGTTCTTGAGTAGACTTGGTCTCAGTTTGCTGCACTTTTGGGATAGACTGGCCCAAACTGATAAAAAGTTTGAGTAAACCATCATCAGCATTTGCTAAAGCTTGAGCAAGCTCGCCATCAGATGACATAAGAATTTCATCATTTTCTGAATCTAAAATAATAGCAATAATAAAATTCTACTGTAAACTTGATAATGGATTTTAAGAGGATATAAAAAATACTTCAATTCATTAAAAATAAACTGTATAATATAATTATTTGAAATATCTTTTTTCGGTTGAAAACACTGGTTAAAACAGTGCAAATATTTGTTCCATTATCACTGAACTATATATATATATATATATATATAAGGCAGATTTAATAAGAATAATTTTCCGATTAAAAGTGTTCACTATCCTCAAACCAAAACAATTTGAAAAATGCCTCTAAATGCTAGTTAACAACTCTATACAGTTTGAAATATTAAAGATCTCCACTAATCAAACTTTAGTTAATAAGCTAACTTGGAAAACCTGAATTCTAATTTTTATCTAAAGATATTTCTACAGTAGCAATAAAATAATGACAAAAAAATAAAACATGTAATATTTTATTAATATTGTTGTTATAATATATGCATATTAATAAATACAAGATAAATCAAGTTGAGTAATTTTTTAATGCTAATAAATACAGTTTAACATCTACATTTATTTCAAATTAAAAACTAACAAAAAAATATTTTTAAGCTATTGATCGTCCCAAATTATTTCCACATTAAACTTTTAATGAAAGGTATAATCTCAGCACTCAACAAAAGCCAGCTTATCTATCAGCAACTTCAGTTGCCATTTTAAAATTTGATAATCTCAATCCACAGATTAAGCTAAGTGGTAACTGCTTGTTTAATTACATAAAAAGCTATTTTTACAGAATGGCATTTTGTAAAGAAGTACAAACACATTTCACTTTCAGTTTAATGTGTTTTATCATTCTTTTTAAAAAGTATAACATCAGGCAACAAACAATAATGCACTTCAATAAAAACATACCTTTCCATTTTACATCGAAGCTGTCAATTGGCAATTGAAACAGAATTCTAATTTTTTCCTTCAGAAGTTGAAATGAGCCGACTACATCACTGCCAACAGCAAGTCTACGAATCTGCTTTTCATTTTTCCCATCATCAAGATAGACCTTAATGACATGAACCATTTTGGTATAATTAGAAGACCTGAAATGTGAAAAATTCAAAAATATTAAATTATAATAAACATAAATGAAATATTTTAATGTGTCCTTTTTTTGCATTAAAAAAGTTAATGTCAATCTCCATGTGGCCACTGAGTACTGTACAACAAAAATAATTCAATTATAAAATAAGCATAAAGTTTTTTAAACATTTTAAGCACAATTAAAAATATCTGTTAATTGAATCCCTCATTCATATCTAAGTTTCTTTAAACATACTTCATGCAACCAAATATTTTGACAAAAAAAATTATTAATTACACTGGTAAAAGATTTTTCAAACTTCAACTTTTGCATTTTTTCCCATCTTCATGTTTTTATTTTTTTTCCATCCATTTGTTAACTATTTGACAGTAATCACTATTGACTGGCAAGACCAATTTTTAAAATAAAACTTATATTCATGACAAATGCATATCTTCACAAAAAAACATTCCCTCTCCCCATAGGAAAAACAAAGTATCCAAATTTTGCAATAAAAGTAAGACATATACAAGCTAGATTCAATAAATAAAAATTTCATTTAAAATAGATTAACAAAACAGTAGTAAATTGTTTCTAAAATAAAGCTTTCACATTAAAAAAAAGCCTTCCGAGTTCTTAATATGATTTTAATATTATTTTGGTCCTTCTTTAAAATAGTTCTCAAAGACGGTTTAGTAACATTGAAAATAATTTACTCTCAAAGCTAACTCAACAAAGAAGAATGAAATTTAATTATACATTTAAATTAACACAGATTCAGCATTTGACAAACACTAATTAAGAACCTATTCCAAAATACTATTTTGGTTGCAGAAAAATCCTAATGCTTTGTAATTGTTTTAAAATTAATTATAGCATTATGCCTGTTATATACAACAAAGTGGAATTAACTCAATTTTACATAGGAAATCCTTCTCCTAGGTACATCTTTTGATAGCAAAATCTAAATCAAAATATTTGAACACAACTTCAGAAAAAGCAAATGTACCCTAACTTTTTTATTACATTACTGATTATTTAGATGATGGAATTGCTTATCATTAAAAACAATTGTCAAGTTTTGTCTACAGATAACTTTAATTAAAATTTAAATTTTAATGAAAGAGAAAAACATGCTAGTAGAATATAGAAGTATTAAATACATATATTTACACATAAAAACAAAGTTCTAATTATTAGCCTTGCTAAGAAATGACAGATTGTTGACCTGATCTGCAATTGTTACCATTCAAATTAAATTAGCATGTTTGCTGCCATGATCTTCAGGAATAGTTTGTTCCTGCTTGTCAAACACCTTAAGTGTTCTAAAATGAAGTTATTCATAGTTGGATTGTGAAGTTCATGTTAACAATAAATAATTTGTCAGCAGATCAGACAAGTTAATCTGACAGATAGGAGACAGAAGCCAGACACTTCAAACTCAAAAGGGAGGACTGGTAAAATAAAAATTTAAAAAATCCTTGCATTTTCAGTTATTCATGTATAAAGCAAAAATTTTTCATTATGTTTTCTCCTTCCCTCTTATATTAAATATTTTTAATCATTTTACTTCATTACTGAATTCCTTTAATTCGAATATAAATTGCAAGCATTTAAATTGTTGCAATTATATTTAAATGATTCTGCCTAGATTGTACAGTAATAATTATATAAATTGAATATCATGGTCAGTTTTGCATCACAGCAAAAATTTTATGCACCAAAACTGTTATTCGTTATACCAGTTAAAATGCATATAACTAACTGTTAGGATAACTAAGTATCAGAAAATTTATTTTATTATTAAGGAACTCTCATTAAATTTGTCACTTTTATAAATAAAAACAGAGAAAATCACAAAAGTTATTGAAAATATCCAGTTTCAGCAATCTGATGGGAAGTGAGATTGATTATCATCTAACCTGTACATCTGACCTATGAATTGAATTAAAAGCTTATACTTAAACAATAAGGAATGTAGATTTTTAAAGAAATTAAAAGATTTAAAAGAAATTTAAACCTAGAAAAGGCCCAGCCAAAAAAAGACTTTGACCCTTTGTTAGGGACAAAGGGAGTAAAAAAAAAATTTTAATAGCAATACCAACTGAAAAATTTTGAAGCATCAAAATCATAAAAGAGTACACAAAAAGCTTTCTGAAATTGTTTTAGCAAATAATTCCATATGTATAGCAAAAAGACTATATCCTTATTCATAGAAATTCAAATATAACACTGATATAGCACAACAAAATTCTGCTCATAAAGAATTATATATCATCCATATAATGAATTATATTCATATCAGTTTTAAAAAAAACCGAGATTAAAAATTCTGCAGTTATGGCAGCATTGTAATTCATTAAAATGTAAGACACAGCTGTTAGCATAACAGCAAAGCTTATGGCTTTTCTTTCTTTCTTTTTTTAAAAATCAGAAATGGAAGCATAATATATCCCATCATAAGTAAAATGGTATTTTTTAAAGATAATATCTTTACTTAAAAAAAAAAAACTCATCATTATTTATTGAAAAATATACATTTTTTAACACACAGTAACAATTATTTCATTATGTTCAAATTTCATTGCTTCCTGGTCCTAAAAAATATCAGAACTTGTGGCAATTCTTTAGTTCATTTTAAGGTGACCAACCACCCCTCTTTTTGTAAGCTCTTTCCTCCCTCGAAAAGTGTCCTCCTGAATGTCCTTTTCAATATCTGAATTTAGATTTAATTCTGAAAAATTAATGCAATACGAAAATGAACACTATGAAATTGATAAAAGATGGTGGAAATATTCAGCCATTTCAAAAATGAACATATTTCATGCAAGAATTTATTCTTGTTCAATTTTTGATGTACTGTCCTAGAATTAAAGCAGCAATTGAAAGGGTATATCACTTGCTAATGATTTTTGGACGTGTGAGAAATCGAGATTGAATGTTCATACTCTAGCCACAGCACTTGCCGTTTAATCCATTATGATGGTTTTTTCTTTCTTGTTCAGATATTTCCGATATATTGTTAGAAGATGATACATTGACAAAAAATATTCTATGGAAAAGTACTAATTTAAATAATAATTAATAGGCATGTATGCACAATTACAATTTAAAACACTACAAATGTTTTAATTATGCATCTATCATATTATAGCGTATTCTGTAATATGGTTGCAATGAACAAAACGTTTCTTTTATTTACGATACTTTTTTCTTTAATTTATTTGTGTCCTCCTTTTAATTGGAAAAAAATTGGTCACCTTATTTATTTGCTTCTTCAAATTAATATACTTAAAAAAATTACAAACCAGATAATTAAAGGATTTCTAATAATGCAAAGAACTTAACAATCCAAAATCACTATACAGAGTATATAATTTATTTTAAAAAATGACAGAAAAATATATGCAATAACTCTTCACCACTTCCCAACTATAACAGAAGTGTTTAAAGGGGATTCCCCTTTTCATTCTTCATACATAAATATCCTCCTCTACACATCTTTTATGTTTTTTTACCTTGACGATTGTTTTTTCTTTCTGTGTTCCAAAATTTCCATTTTGGAATTGAGATGAATGGTCCGCTTTAGCGCATTCGAACTTCGCGTTCCGGTATGCTATGCTATGGCAAATGAAATGACGTCATGAATATTACGTAAAAAAAATATTGTCTAAAACGTGAAAGAAAAACACGTGTGGAGAAATTTCAGAAATAACAAAATAACCTTCTAATCCAAGGCCAATAGCTTGAAACCTTGCCTCCAATCCACATGATCAATCACAATGAAACACAAGCCCTGTGTTGAAACGTCATTTTCTTCCAGTTCACTCCCTTCCCTGTCACTCACTTTCCAACAGGGAGAGCCGGGGGAATTTGGTTTCTCATCCTCGAAAGTGAATAATAATAATAATAATAATAAAAGCGGAATATGAAAATTTAAAAGGGAAAAAAAAGGCGGAGTCAAAAAGAAATATACAAAAAAGCGGAAAATCGCGGATCCGCGGAGGATTTTCACCCCTGTATTTACCAACAAATGAATATTTAATAAAAACTCCATAGCACCAATAATATTTATTTAAAATAAAATTAAGCTTAGAATTTGGTCCAAAGCAAATCTGGAATCCACTTTGCAATTGGGCTGCGCCAACAGGGGGGCAATTGCCCCCCGTCAGTGACCGCTTGCCCCCTGTCGGCAAGAAATTAAGTCTTCTGTCGGCAAAAATCTTTGCAATTTCGGGAGACGTTGAGAGCAGGGTATCAAGGAATCTAATAATTTTAATCCCACCTTAAAGTTATTATGTATTAAACGGTCGAGATAAGCAATTTGTGTCCAAATTTGAAGACTGATTAACAGTTAAGTCAACAGAATGACTGATATCCTTTTCAGTTGTTGTCCATTCAGCCTGTAGTTCGCACTACATTTGGCAGAATAACCGGCAAGGCGACAAGTGAATCATATGTTGCATTTTGCTGATTGTTTTCGGTCGGCTAAGAGATTTTGGTAGGCTGTTTTGTTACTTCCATCGACTGTTTCGATCAAGTGTTGGTGGAATCATTAGGGAACACAAAAGTACCTGCATTGTACAAGAGTGTGGCTATATATAGTGTTCCCTTCTCTCCACGACCATTTTTGTTTGGCACAGAATTTCTCGGACCATACACATAATCTTAAAATAACCTCTATTAACGGCTACTCAAACCACTCGGAGCAGTCGGGTTGGTCGCACGTTCAATTTCAATAAAATACATTCCTTTTGTCTCTCTGACCGTGCACACTTTATGAACAGAAAATGGAGGAAAGAAATTCATATACCCAAAAACAACACCGGAAAACAGATAGAAAATAACTATTCCTTTCCTGATGTGAAGAGAAAAGTGAATTTCGGACTCTACCGGGTTTGGGCATTAAAGAGTTCATTTGTGCCTTTTAGGCACCGATTCGAACTCTGCAGTGAATGAAATTTTCAGCTCAACGACTTTAGGAAAATTTGACGATATTATTGCCTTTCCTCAACAACTACCATCAAAACAATTAGGGATTAAAAAAAAAGTTTTAAAATGACCTCCGAAAGACCCAACAAATTTTATCCTTTTTCTAAATATAGAGAGAGCAAAGTTTTCGGATCAAGTACTTATTTTCTTTGGATAATTTTTAAAATTAGCTTAATCAGAAATGACGAATAAGACTTATTTAAATAAGTATTTTGTACTCCCAACCATAATACCCTTTTAGAGAGGCCAATTTTCCTCGGAACGGTGGGTGACAATTGTAGAGAGATTTCGGTGTATTATACACTAGCCACCATCTTCGACTAGCTTATTCGTTGGGAATATAAATTCAATTGAATCTCATATGCGTTATTTGATATTCATGGTTCCCTTAAAGTAATTTTAAACTTCAAATTATGATAGACATTTAACCTGTGTTCTTTTAGTAGTTTTGCATCAGTTCTGCTCATTTGTCTACATGAACGTCTCGAATGAAGTCAAGAAAGTGCATGTGTCATCTAACATTTAATTTCACGTCGTCGGCCCTTTCTTATGCCATATGCAAAATACGCATTTAATTTCAATATGAAAATGGCTTGACGCATTTTACATCTTTCAGCATGTTAGTTGGATTAAAACATGCTGATAGAAAGAATTAAAACACAGCAACCACTGAATATGTTTCTAAATATAGTTATTACCTTACAGAACTTCGTTTCGAGATTTTACAGAAAATTTATGAAACAAAAAAGAAAGTAAAATTCATTAGGACATTACTTAAGCTTTCAACAATGGAAGGTGAAACACACAATTAAATATTATCTGTGTAAACACTAAAAACGGTTTGAATTGCATTGCAACAACGAAAAGTATTGTAAATTATGCCAAAAATATTTTTTTTAATTTATTAAAATTAGAGGAAAACTTGTAAGATGATTGATATCATTGAGGAGGTAATTTTTTTAATTTTCAGATGGCGTAAAAATAATTTTTGTGGTGTAATATTTTTGGAAGATATTGAGAAAAAATGCCAAAATTTCGCTTAATTTTTAATTAAAATTTCAAAAAAATGGTTCCAAGTTGCACATTCCCATCCTCCAAAGTAGGTTTGTGACAAATATCGTAGCCCTAAATCCAGCGGTCTGCCCTGTAGAGCACCAAGACACTCACATTCTCCTTTATTATTAGTAGTGATATGTAGTTTAGTTATATTAACGTCCCGTTTTGAAGCAACACGAGTAGTGATATGTAGATATGCATTTACAGGTTTAAAATTTGTTAATAATTATTTTCACTTGTTTCAGCTACTATTTTATTTTTTATAAGATTTAGATAATTATCTGCAAATTTTTGCCAATATCAGTGCAGTACATTTCATTTCCTAAAAGATTTGTTCATAATTCTTCATTTTCTATTATTGCTTGTCATGCAGTCAGACAATTCTTACTGCACCTACATTATACAAATAGTTAATTATTCCAACTGAATTCGGTAATTAATAATTAATTACCTTCTAATTAACCATAAAATTAATTATTACGTGTTATTTTGAAGTTACCTAATTTAGATAAATTTTGCTTGCCCCCTGTCGGAGATGTCTTGATCCCCATCAGAAAATTTTTGGTGGTGCCTCTGTTTGTAATGAAACTAACTGAACTTTCAATAAGCATTTAAAAAAAACATTACACAGCAGTTCATAATAAGTTTGCGATTTTAAGAAATGATTAAATGGCAAAACTGATACACTATTTGATTTAATGTTTCCGATTTAACTTTATAACACTCATATTTTTTCATGCTAATTTAAAGTACATAAGATCTGTATATTGCACCTTAATTATGACTGAATTTCGAACTCATATATAATACTGACAATTAGATACGGGAATTCATTTTATCCACTACGATTATGGATATGATGGAACTATAAATTGTTTCCATTCATTTCTGCTTTATTACCAACTAGTTTCATAGGGTCAGGTGGGGTGATGTGGTCATAAAATCCACATTTTTTAACTTAGGTGGATTATAAATATAAGAATTTGTTAAAATACTTAACATTTTTTTGTTGTTATTTTGCATTACATTATTGAACACATTGCATTAAAATTTGGGGGGAAAATAATCGATTTTAACAATTTTATGACAACTTCTATTTGTCATGTTTTTAGGATCACTTTACCCCATGGGGTGGGGTAAAGTGAGTAGTATGTGGGGTAAAGTGGTCATAATTAAAAAATAAACATAACATATTACAAGTAAGCAAAGTTTTTTTTCAACATTTAACAAAACTCAATATAGTTTCAACTTGAAAGAAAATCAGTTCATTTGTTCAAATTATATATTTTTAATAACCTAGGAATCAAAGTTGGCTTATCAAGAATTTTAAGGATATCCGACTCTTCAATTCCAACAATGTTACGATTTTCAGGAAAGGTGTAATAGTCTGAAGTTTTAGATATTTTGACAGAAAATCTCCTATTTTATCAAAAACCTGTCCAATAAGCACTTTGATTGACACCCCTCCAGATTTTGCCAACATCTCACAGAAATACTGGGATAATTGATTATCTGCAATTGTGGATTCAAGTGACTCAATAAGACATTTTCTGCTTTTTATCAAGTTTTTCTTTGCATGTTTTTTTAACTGTTCTCTTGCATCTCTTTTTGTAGTTGTTTTATTACTAATTTCTTCAGTCAAACCTTCATTATTGTTTTTGAAATTTTCTTTTTTCTCTTGAATTCTATATCGCCACTTTATATATAGATGAAACAGGTGGTTATAGAGTTGTAAGTACAGCTCATGTCAAATCTTTTAGAGTGCAATTATACAAAAATTATAGTGCAATTAACGTATGGCCGTTTTTACTGTTCCATAAGTCATGTAACTTCCGTGCCCATCATAAATTAAAAGAACAGGTTTTTCAAATCTAAAGAAAATTGGATAAAGCCAAGTTTTCCAAGCCATACCTTTAGTCTATTTTAGCACTATCTTTAGTCTATTGCTCGTATAAATGAGCTCCTTTGTAAAAAATAAAAGGTAGCATGAAATCATTTGCTGATGCACTAAAAAAGTACATCCTTTTTATTTAGCAATTAGCTGATTTCTTATATGCATTATGTGATACTTTTGGTACAAAAATTGGGGTTATCCAGTTTCAGATCTTTAATTATAATCTGTAATATATCTTAAATTAATATTTAATTAACACCTGTCTAATAAATTAAGCTTAAGAAATCTTACAACAATGATACATGTTAAGCCTATCCCTATGAACACTTTACCCCATCTTACTCAAATTACTATAAAATAATATCTGTTAATGCGGATGTATTCTTAAGATCAACATGAAGCTTTCTGCAGAGTCAATATAATGAAAACTTAATTAAACAAAATGTAGGAGAGAAGTTAAATTAGGTATTCCAACTTCAAACTGCTACACAAACAAACAAAATAGGTGTTTTCTCCTACTAAAGTCTTGCAATTAGTATAATTTTGAAATTTATCCTGACAACGGACTCGGTCTCCGGGACCAGGGGTGAGGTGTCCCGTAATCAAGAAGTATAATTTTGAATGTTAAACTTACTTATTAACTATTCAAAGCTAAAATAAAAGAAATTACATTCATACCAATATTCATTACAATGTTATAGCATTTTATTTGATGTATGACCACCTTACCCAACCTGACACTAAACAGTGGATTGCTTTACGAAGTGTCATTTAAGAGTTCGATTTTCGAACTGTGGCATGCCTTTCAATTTATTTGCTATTAATGTTTTTACTATCGTTAAATGGTCACCTTTCTCTATGTTGTGCCTGTAAAATTTTAGAAAAATAGCAAAGAAATATTTAACAATATTTAAAAAGAAATGTCCATATAATATTTTTAAAAGAAAATGTCATTGAAGTAAAACGTAAAAAAACATAATTTGCAGCTTAATTACAAGTCAAAGAAAAAGAAACTTACCAGTTCAACTTCGAAAATTAAAACAAAAGCAACTGTCCAATCCAAGAATGAATAACACAATGAAGGTTTAACTAAATATTGTGTTTATATAAATGGAGGAAAATCTTTCACAAGATGATGTAAACCTTCTACAAAATTCAAGAAACTTCCTTGATCTAAAGATCTTAGTCACAAACAGGTGTAAAAAATGAATTGGAACCGAATGACGCAGCTATTTGAAAGATTACTGGTCACGATCAATCGAAACATGTATCAACAGAAAAAGAGTACGTCATATTCTGTTTGCAAATAAAATATTGTTGCCATTCACTATTCCATTTTCATCGTTTCCTGTTGACCGCTAGCATTTTGATTAGGGAACATTTCTACCGCAGAGAAGAAGAACGAGAAAAAAATCGGATGTGAATTAAATTAATAAATTACATTAATTTTTTTAAGCACCTAGTCGAAATGAGGTGCTTAAAAAAATCTCTCCAAGTAAGTTTCCAGAAAGCTGTTAGAAGAAAGTGACGGAAAGATAATTTCTACTGCAGCTTAGAGATTTTTACGGGTCTATTCTGGTACTCCCGGTTGGGTTGGGAGACGTCACTTTTTCCGCACGTTAACAACGGGAAAAGTTACGTCTCCCCATTAACAGAAGCTAAGACTCAAACCAATTTATTAAGAAAATCCTGCCGTTAATAGACGAATTCTGTGTTTTGTTTCCTTACATTAAAAACCTTGACTTTATTTGCGTGCTTTTGGACTTCCGCTTTGAAGATTCTCTTGACTAAACATTACACCAAAATTACGTAATCACCGCAAATAATATAAATAAACAATACAGAATATTTTGAAAACGCCAGAATGTAAGCCTCTTTTTATACAATAATGTTGTCTTTCGCTTTGGCCTAATCTAAGAATTATTATTCAATTAAATACGAGTCTTTCAATTTTTTGGAATTTAAATCCGAGTCAAATGCCTTTATTTTTTAAAATTACTTTTTGTAAATGGATGACTTTGGATTTCCATTCGAAATTTTTAAGTTCTTTTGAAAATTTCGAATGAATGGCCCTTGTAAAATGGGAAATAGTATGACGGCGTAAAGTATTAAAATAGTTAAAGGGGAAAATTAGAAATATTTTTGTTAAAACTTATTTCTAAAGTCATTTTTTCTTTAATTTTTAGAAAAAAGTTTTACCAACAAATGAAAAATGCAAATCGTAACTGTAGCAATGACGAATGCTACGTAACTGTACCTGAGATTTTCTGAACCTAGTTTCTCTTTTGACAACGACAAGTCACCAAAAGTGTTTGGGAGAACATGGCCGATTTTATGAATGAAACTGTGCAAGATGTTGCACGAAATGCAACTGAAAAGCCAAAGGCTTCGACGGAAGGAATGCTTATTGCATATTCTAGTTTAGTAATTATGGCTTTGCTGCCAATATTTTTTGGTGCGTTTCGTTCTGTTAAATTTTTAAAGAAGCAGAAAGTGAGTAGCTCTTGATGTACCATATGCTGAATGTTCATTATTTTTTTCTCTATGTATTTATTGCAATAACTTATATTTTTGCCTATTAGTTTATTTTTTAAATGCCTCCTTTATTTTTAATAAACGACAAACTCAAAATTATTGCTTAGTTACGACTCGTTGAAAACTCAAAGACACATAGTACAACTTCTTTTGCATTCATCATCATCTTGTATAAATATGCCAATATCATTTTATCATACTTATATGTGAAATTTATGAGGCTATTCTCATCAATTAACGTACATTTTATAAAACCTGAAATTCCAACTGGAATCTTCAGTAAAAATCCGATCTTGTCTCTTCACTTGAATTTTTCAGAATTTTAGTACATTTTATGTCTTGAGTCACTGCAGTTTCGTACATGAATGCATTATTATTTTATGCAGCTATTTTTTAAATAATTTATTGCAAGATTTGTGTTGGGATATCCCTATGTCAACAAACTTCAATAGACATTCTGCAAGCTTCAAAATTTTAGCCAGTGCTTGGTGTAGTATATTTAATAATAGTAATTTTAAATTTTTGTGTGATTTCTAAGTTATGATTGAAGAATTTCTTGTATTGTAATCCATTTGAAATTATCGTATTTAGCAAAGTATTTGAACCGTCTCTTAGGCTTTTTATGAATCGGGTGTTGAAATGTACTGCCTCATAATATTTTTGTACCTATTTTAATTTAAATTGTCATAAAAAATGTTTAGAGTGCTAGTCTCTTTATTTTAAAAATCTAATAGTAGATTAATATCACAACTGATGAAGAAAGCTGTTATATTAATGGTTGATAGCTATTATTATTTATTTGTTAAGCTGAAGATTTAGTAAATTAATTTGAAAAGAACGTTTTTTAATAAACAGTTAATAAGAGTAAGGCTTTTAATGATTTGTATAATATTTCTGAAGATAAATGGTCGAGAGAATTTTGAGTAAAAAATATTAATCTTAAATTTTGCAAAATATTTTATATTAACAGAAAGTAAAAAAGATATTAAAATTATGCATAAGTACTATACAAATTATAACCAATAGAATAATTATAAATATTCTATTAGTCCTTATTATGGATACTTTGTAAGTGATTTTTTTAGATTCTGGTAGTATCAATTATTAGAAATGTTAAAATTTGGGATTTGTATGAGCCTGAGGAAAGAAACATTGTCCATGTTTTAAGAAATTATAAATATATTAGTAATCATGAAATGTGATGTGTAACAAAAAGATTCCAGAGGAAAATGGCAGGTGATAGAGATGGAATAAATTATTTTTCTTTTATCTAAGAGTTTTTACTTTTGTTTTTTATTTAAAGTAATTGAAGAATGGGTGTTGTCAAGGTCTTCTGTAAAACTGGCTTGTCTAAAAGCATGTAATTGCTTTTTTCTTTTTCCAGAGATCTGCATTTTTATAGCTCAAAGGGGTTTTGTATTTTGTTAAATAACTTGTATCAAATATTTCCTTGGAGGAAAAAAACTATCAAATTGTCAGTGAATTTGACTATTTATAAACATTGTGTAAATAAGTTAATACGTAATTCTGGTTATCCCATTCTGTTTATTTTCTTGTGAAAGGTTCATGGTTGGCTTATGAGCTTCGAGATGCATGTTTGTTATTCAACTGTTGTCTCTTATTGATGTAATAAGAATATTGAAACATTATGAAACAATTATCAAAAGGTGATTTGCAATATTTTATGCTCTTAATGTTCTTATATCTTAGACTTTTTAAAAAGACAAATATGAGATAATATCAAATGTAGCTGTGATAGACAAGCAAAAAGAAAATTATTCAGGTTTGAAAAAAAACTGATACCTTGCATTTATTTTCATTCATTTACTTTACTTGAAGGGATGTTATTTGTGTTCCAATAGAATTAGCAACTTTTAGCATGCAAAAATCGCCTTATAAAAATATTCTTATTCACGTCATCAATTCTTAACATTGCTGTAGTGGCCAGTTATAATTTTCAGTCATATATATATATTTGTCTGTTAAATGTGCAGTAAATGGCATTCAGCATTTTATATTATGTCAAATACATTTAAAATGGCTGAAATCAAAGCTGTTAAGTGGAATTTACTATTCCGGATTGTATATTCTGATTTATTATGTAAATGTTAATTAAACAATGTTTCATTAATTTCTATATGAATTTTGTAATATTTTTATTATTTTAAGGATTCAGGAGAAAAACCAGAAACAATGTCTAAAAAGGATGCTGCTATGTTTCCTGTCATTGCTAGTTGTGCTCTTTTAGGATTGTATATATTTTTTAAGGTATATTTTCCTTTCATTTCTGTAAGTTCCCTTAACTAATATTAACTTAAAGGTATGAAAGCTTATTTTGAATGTCTAAAACATTTTCTAGTTATATATATATATGCTGCTATCCACATTGTTGGGTATACAGTACAACCTCAATATCTCGAATCTCTGGGGAAGAGAAAAAGAATGAGATAGTTTTTGAGTTATCAAGGTTTAGACAAAAAAAATTTAAAAAAATCCCACATACAACTTTTTGTGGCTAAAAATACGATTCATCAGAAAAATCTACACAATCTACAAATAATTAACAAATTACTCTTCTCAATGCTTTAATAATTTCAAAATTGTGTTATACATGCATACCTGTTTTGACTTAATAACATCCAATTCTGTACAGAAAATACATTTAGTAGTTTCGGAAGAAAAGTCTTTAATTGAAGTTTGCGTCTCGTAGAATCTTCTTGCAACTGAACAGTTTTTTCTAAAGTAGCAATGGCACCAAATGATTTAGCTCCAATATTTTCGATTGATTCAAGAAAGCTCCGGAGCAGTTCCACTGCCTTCTCGGTTTCTTTCACGGTAACTTTTTCGTGCTCTTGTTGATCCAATTCTTCGTTTTCTTCATCAGAAATTTCTGCATTTATGCTCGTAACAATATCTATCTGTCATAGTGCCGCATGTTTGGAATTCATTGTCTACATCTAAGAAATCTTGAAATGAAAGTGTTACAATCCTTTTGCATCGATGCCCACTATTCTGGATTAATTTCTCCTCCTATTGTGCTTAATGGAATCAACTTCATCTGTTTCAGTAAAAGTTTTATTCATGGAAAATCCTGCTTTGGTAAAAGAATTTTTTTTGTTGTTTCTGTGACATTTCTCCATGCATAGTCCGCCATTCGCATTGATTGCAAGATGTTGATAGATGCACGAGGTTTACCTTTCACCAATACTATCCAGGAGTCTTCTCACAATTTGTGCTTGATAACGAACTTTGAAGCTCCAGATTATCCCCTGGCCGAGTGGCTTCAATTTTGAAGTCATATTTGGCGGTAAAACTTTCACTGATATTTTTTAGTGCCAGAAAATTATAATGAGCTTTACAATTGTCTATGAAGAGGGGAATGCGTCTTTTTTTTTAACCATTTCTTTATCAATTCCTTTCAGCCAATCACCAGAAATTTTGCTTGCCATCCTAGCCTTTTCATTTGACTTGTACATCATTGGAAATGACTTAATTTTAGCAAAGCATCTTGTGGGCTTTTTGGATTGTCCTATCATAAGAGGAGGAAGCTTTTCTTTAACACTTTGATTAGCTGCCAAGAGCACAGTCACATGAAACTTACTCATTCTTCACCTTCAAATGCAGCCTTTTTGTTAGGCAAACACTGGAAGAACAATCCAGTTTCATCTGCGTTAAATACATCTTCAGCTTTGTAATCCTTTAAAAGAGAAGGAAGTTCTGAAAGCCACTCTTCATAGGAAGATGCATCTACAGATGCACTTTCACCACAAAGTTTCCGAAAAACAGTGTTGTACCTTTCCTTAAAATTTTCCAGTCAGCCATTGCTTGCTTTAAATTCATTGTTCAGGTTCAGTTCTTTTTCAAAATCCTCTGCTTTCTGCTGCAACATCAATCCACTCGCAGGAAGGTTTTGGTCACGGGATCGAATTCCAAATTTTAATTTATTCCTGTTTCCAGCATCATAGTTTTTTTTCGATTGTTTCATGGTTTATTATTGTTGAAAGAGTGCTGGAAGGGATTTTAAAGTAAGCAGCAATTTCGACTTTCTTTCTTAGTTTGTTTTCATCCAAAAACTTCAACACTTTTATTTTATCTTCGACCGTTAACACGTTCAATTTACGTTTTTTGCCAGCCATTCTCGGTAAGTTAGAAAAATTAAATCTACAAATGTTCACAACCACGTTTTTATTCTACACTGGTCAGCTACGAAATGAAAGAACACACCCCTGTCGTTAAAGTGCACATGTTCCACAATAAAGGACACAGGAAATTCTCCTACCAGTGAACAAGATAACAGCCTCTCACGTCCCTGCCACCCCACTTCCCGTTTCTCAGTTCCCACCCCAATATCTTATTCATTGCTTTTCCACGAAAAAGGGATAAAGAATGAAATGAAATCACTCTCAAACTTGTTCTATTGTCAATAATTGCCATGAGAAAAACGCAAATGAAACTTATTTCTGGGAGAAATTTTCGACATATCCAAGGGTGTTGAAAAACAAATTTTGAGATAACTATGGAAAATATAATGAGAATTTTGATGGAAATGCAGGAGACAATTTTTTTTCGAGATATCGAGGTTTGACTGTATATTAAGATAAGAACTTAAAAGTTATGAAAATGCTGCACCATCAAAAGCGGATAGCTCTTTTTATCAAAGTTGTGCGTGCCTATTGTTAACACTCAACCTCGTACATGGCTATGTCCACTTACATAGTTTTTAAATAAGATCTTTTGTGGGCATTCCTCCCAAATAGATACCTAGACACGTCAGTAGACTATTTTCTGCTTGGAACCTCATTAAAATGATTGTGTACAAGTAAAAAGTTAAACAATTTAGATTATTTGAATTTAAGTATCTCTGCAGCAATTGATTTAATAACATATCAATTGCTACTGAACGCTAAGCAAGAGATTATCATTTGTGCTGCTGGTGATTCCCACTGTGATCTCTGTAAACTTGTGGGGGAAAAAACTTGGAAGATTTGCCATCCTTAATACTACTGAACTATCTTAATTAATCATACGTTATCTTAGTATAAACTATTAATTTTAAAGATATTTATCCTAGATGCCCTGTATTGAAGAGAGAAACTTTGATTCTCGCAGTGTTTAATATTACTTGATATTAATAAAAGATTAATATTTTTAGAATTTCAGATTTTTAACAGTATTCATTCTGTTGATTTTTATTTTTAATATTTGCCAAAACTAATGTGTCAAGTTCAATCTATGTAAATATCTTAAAACTTGATATATTTAGTTTTTAATTTTTGCTTTATCTAATTTTTATTTTTGTATTTTAATTGTTTATTTGAAATGATTTATTTTTAATTGAAACTGGCTCTTGTATACGAAACTTTTTATTGCAGATATTCTCTAAAGAATACATTAATCTTCTTGTCACACTGTATTTCTTCGGTTTGGGTGTCTTAGCTTTGACACATATTTTAAGGTGAGTATTTTACTTTAATTATATTCCATTTTTTAAATATTACTTGGATCCTAATTTTATAAAACTTGTAGTTTTCATGCTTCTTGCAATTGTTACAAAACTGATGTTAGCTTGAATGTTAACTCTTAAACTTTTAAGTGGAATTTTAGGAAATATTAGCTGTTATGCTCGGCATAGCTCGAGATTAAAATACTTTTCATGTCTACTATTTTTTATGTAATAGCTACTTTTGTAAAGAAAATTATAATACCCAAAATTCTTTTAATGTTCTAAAATGTGTTTTTTAATTAAAGTGAGAATATCAATTGAACCAGACAATGTTTAAATACCGTTGATCACTAATTTTCTCCATAAGTTATTACTATTTGTTGCATAAATATTTCAAAAAATTTTTTCATAATTCTTACAGTGTAAGAATGGTTTTACGGATGTTTTGGGACAATTAATAATTTTTCATTAATAAAAAGCGTTAAAATAAACCAGATCAATAGTTGTTCCATATAAATTATGAATCGTCTGCTTTTAAACTTTTCTTTTAGTCTTCTTCCGAAATTCTGTTAATGTGTTCTAGCAGCAGTTCTTCGTATGTTTTCTTGTTCTTCACCAACAAAAAAAAGTGTTGTAAATTTTATACTCAATTTTAGTTTTTGAAAAATTATTAAAATGAGGGCAACGAATTGAATGGAAATGAAACTTGTGTCACTGAAAAGCTAATTTTTTAAACTTTAATATGGTGTAAAAATAGTTTTTACAAGATAAAATTTTCGAAAAATATCACAGAAAACGTCAATCTTTCTTAATTTCTAATTAAGTGAAATTTTAATTAGTTCTGGGGTTTTTAAAAGTTGACCATGATCTTTCTGTTCTTTTATAAAATATTTATAAAAATAAACAAATATCAGAAAATAAAGGTAGATTAGTTCAAAGTCTAGCAATGGAGTACCTTTAAATTTTTGTTATTTCAAAATCTTCTGCATGTAATCAATTATTTATTAATTTTGAAAAATTCATAAAATTTTGAACTTTAAGCTGGTATAAAAATATTTTTTATGGGACAAATTGCTCCGAAGTTACTGTGGGAAAAACGGTTTTGGTTAATTTCTAATTAACTTTTGGACTTCGTAAAGTTGACAATAATCTTCCTCTTGTCTTAAATAATATGTGTGTAAAATGTGGTTGAAATTTGTCCAGTTGTTTAGGAAATGTGGAACATACACTCATATTCACAATAACTTTTATTTATATTGAAATAAAACTGTATAGCATATTTTTATTGGTAAAAGTGCTCATCATATTTTCATTTGTTATAAAAACTACTATAGTGTTACTTTTTCATCTAGGTTTTCAGCCTTTTTTAAGCATATGATAAATTATATTTGATGTATTGTGTAATAATATAAATGTAAAGATAATGAAACTAACATTTAAAAAAATCTGTTTAATATGCATCAAAGTATGATAATCATTAATTTTGTAAATAGATATGAAATATGACAAGCAAGACTTTTATAACAACAAACCTGGGTAATTAAAATCTGAGATTCTTTTATAATATATTATTTTCATATGTACTATTTATTGTTGTATTTTGGTAAAACTGATTGTCGTATAGAAATGTCATCTTGATAGATCTTCTGTTGAAAAGTATTCAAATTATGATGATTAAAAAACCATTTAAACAGTGTGAATGGGAGTGCTTTGATATCAATTAAATTTTACTGTCATAAAACTTTCAGAAATATTTTAAAGTTCTTAATGTGTTAATTTATAAGATTTCATAAGTAGTCATGGTGATGAGGAAATGCTTTAAATTAATGTTAAAATCTCTTCACTCTCTCTTTGTCTGATGTTAATCTCATCAAAAGGTGCCCTTTTTTTATTTAAAAAAAAAGTAAGAGCATTTTGGAAATTTTTTTTGTATAAAGGAAATTTAAAAAAGAAAACTCTTGTAAAGCTTCAATCTAAACTTTTTCTCTTTAACTTAGTCCATTTGTTTCAAAGTTTGTCCCTGAAAGTTATCAGACACAGCACCATCTCGTATATACAAGAGGATTGGGTGATGAAAAAGAAGGCAAGTATTTTCTCCCTGCGTTTTAAATTATTTAATTAGGTTATATATTTGTTTTTAGTTCATACAAACTAAAAGCTTTATACCAATAAATAACTCATAAAACAGTCTTAAAAATTATATATTGTTTATGATTTTATATCAAATATCTGGAATTTTAATAATTTTTCTTGATTTGCTGTATTCATTTGTTTATTACCTCTGTTACCAAAGGATTTTTTAAAGCTTTTTTTTAATTGCTTCAATGAACTTCTCTAGACTTCAATTTCAAACCAGTAACTAATTTCCAAAATGTATATGTTGGCAAATTAGCTATATATAAAAACAGAAGTATTGTATTTTATTGAATTATTTCTAGTTCTCGATTTGTACTATTGTTCTTTCTGGTATAAAAAAATATTCTTCTACTTAATTAAAAGTATTCACAAGTTTTGCTTTCTAAAATAGAAACAGTCAGGCTTTATAAAAAATGTTAATTATTTCAGAACTTCTTAACTTTTCCTTTGTTACTGGAGATGTGATTGCACTTGGGTTATGTGCTCTTGTTGGAGGAGTTTACTTGTGGAATAAGGTCAGTGAACATTGTATTTCTTATGAGCTATTATTCTGTGTATTAGGAAGTCTTATGGCATTGACATTCTTTTAAAAAAATATCTGTCTTTTAAAAATCATTATGGTAGTAAGCATGAATAAAAATCATCCCATCACTGTACTTTTGTATACAGTATTTTGAAAAGTGTAAATGAGAAAGTTTGCATTGCATGTGGTATCAAAATTTGTTGTTAAACTCATTGTAAAGGACGTCAAAAATTAGACTGAGTTTTATTGATGAGAATATCCAGCTTTTCAAATCTTGTTGAAAATCTTAGTCTCTGTTCATGAAGAATGTTGGTATAGCTTATATTTTTCTACTTCCTACCACCAACCTTCATCTTAAGTGTTCACTAATGCTAAACATAGATTTGCATAATATTTTTAAATAAATCCTTAGTGCTAAGGTAAATTAGTTAATTTTATATACATAAAAAAATCTTGATGTTTTTCAAAAACTACAGTTTAAAAGTTTCCATGAAATGCTTTTATGTAATCCCTACTCATTATAAAATAATAATGGCATTTTTTGTTTGTTTACCTATGCATTTTCTCTTGTAGCACTGGGTTGTTAATAATATATTTGGACTAGCATTTGCTTTAAATGGTGTTGAATTCCTTCATCTGAACAAAGTCATCATTGGTTGCACTCTTCTTGGAGGATTGTTTGTTTATGATATATTTTGGGTAAATAAATACTTCCTTAAAATGACATTTATATTTCCTCTTATTTAGTCTGATTGTATATGAAGGGTCTAGGGGAAAAACAGTGAGGTTTAAATTTGGCAGAAAATTAAAGTTTCCAGTTTGCTCAACACTTAGCTAACAATGTTAATACCATTATTTTTATTTTAATTAAATATTGAGACAATGCAGCAAATCATGATGTATCAAAAATTTACTTAAAAGCAACTGTATTAGCATATTTCTATCTGCTAACAAAGAAGAATGTGTGTCTTGTGCTCTATGGGGAAGACTGCTGGACTTAGAGCTATGAAATTTGGCACAAACAATACTTAGGAGGAGAGGAATGTTTACTTTGGGTTACTTTTTTTAAATTAAATTTTGGTATATTTTCTTGATAACTTTGGGAAATATACTACTAAAATTATTGTTATTCCATCTAAAATTTCAAAAAATTGTTTTGATACCAATTTAGCTGCTGCTGTACAATTTTTTCTGCAATTTTAACAAATTCTTAAGTATATTTTACAATAATAATTTTCTTAGTTGTAATACAAATCATACTCATTGTTACTACAAATATTTTATCTTGGGGTTTTCTGCCATTGTTGATAGCCAAGGTATGAAAATTTTGCCCTTTTTTTCATATTGAGTATTTTCTTTTTAAAACATGGTTTTAATAAAATTTGAAAACTAGAGAAATTAAAACTTGAGAGCTAGTTTATTTTTATAAATTCAGTAGCTTTGTTAAAAGAAACTAGAATATTTTATCCAGATAAATAAGTTATCACTTAATTATATTTTGTATTACCATGTAATAAAGTATGCATTTTTAAAAATTAAAATTTGTTCTTTAAGCACTTCTCCCATCAACCAAAATATTTTCAAGAAATAGTTACATGAATGTAGCATTTCTGTATTGCAATCATTATATTAACAAAGTTACTAAGATGGTATGAATTATGTTCCATTTTCAGGTTTTTGCTACTGATGTTATGGTTACTGTTGCAAAATCTTTTGAAGCGCCTATTAAATGTGAGTATGTCTCGCTTTATATAGCAGGGTTCAGAGATATCTTTTTCTTTTATGAATCTTTATGCAAAACTAAGTTGTATTTTAAAAATATATCTGTTAATGCACACAGTCGGTTATTTGTTTTTTAATTAAAGATAATTATCTGAAATTCATGAAGACTGCTTTGAGTGTCCGAGTTTAAATGAAATTTTGGAAAGGAAATAACTTATTTGAGTATTTAGATACTACATTACATTTTAACCTCTTCAGACCCGAGGTAAAAATAAGTCTTATGCTTTTTAAAAGTTACTTAACTAGTTGTTTAGAACACTTTGAAGTAGAAAAGTGATGTTTAAATTTTTTCTTAAAATTTAGGGTTAGCTAGAGGGCATGTATCGCATGTGATACATCAGCAACGAGACATATCAAACTCGTAACGTCTTAAATTTAAGGAAGAGTTGTTTTATAGTTTATTATCTGGTTTATTCACACATTGCAAAAATGTTACATGAAAAATAAGCATAATTTAGCATATAGTTATGCATAAGCATAATTATAGGTTATTAATCTTATGTATTCAACCTCTGTGCTGAAACAAAAATTTCTTCGTGAGTTTGATCTCGTTCATCCTAACAATGCCGTCCCTCAAATTACCATCCACCTGATAATTATCTTCATCTGACAATGAATTTAAATTAAAATCATCGAAATTCAGAGCCTTTAAAATTTCATCTGCAGTCGAATATTTCACTGAAAAAATACCCCAACAGTAATCGGATGATAATTAAGACGCAAAAATGTGCATAAATTTGAAACAAAGTTCAGTTACAGAATTTGACTAAAACAAATTACACAAAACAACTTTTCAAAATCTACCTAAATCACAAAACTAAAAAACACTGAAGCCAACTTGGAACACATTCCCAGACATGATTTAATTTCATTGATCCACATGTGATACAAAACGTTGAACAATTTAATGATTTAATACTCCACAGAAAATAACTTTAATTACTGTAAATGAGTAACTAATACTTAACAAAAGAAAAGTTAATTTTAAAATTAGTGTAATATTTGTAATTAAGTAATAAGGACTAAGTTTGAAATCTAGCAGCCATATTATTTTTAAAAAACGTGCTTTGAAATCACAGTCTTGGACAAGTAATGCCGTCTGTTGAATAGAAGAAAAAATAGGCAAGGTATTTCATTGCATGTGATACAACAGGCTTTGGAATTGTAATTGCTATACAGAATTTTTTTTTAAAATGATAAACACTTGTATCACATGTGATAACCAGAACCGAGGAGGTTAAATATATATGTACAATAGATTTTCTTTAAGCATAAATTTGACATTTATACATTGCATTTTGTTGCTGTGTTTATTTGTAAAAAAAATGGAATCTGCATCAAAATAATTCAGAAGTTGTAGGCCCCTTCCTCTTTAAAGCAGTTTGATGCATTGGAAAGGTCCTTTAAAATCCCTATTCCATTTGGTTAGCAGTGCATACTTGTAATAAAGTCGAAGCATTTTAGTACCAAGCTTGTTACACTTCAAATGTGATACTCATTTTTTGTTCTTTACAATGAATTTTAGACATATTTTTACCTACCTTCTATATAGTCAATATAGTGATTTATATAAATGTGTATACAGGTTTCAAAATACAAGCAATATGAGAATTAAATTTCATTATATGTTTAGGGTGATTGATAACTTCAAAAGAAAATCTTACTATGACTTGACCATAAATCTGAACCACCAAAACTTTTTTCCCATTGACTTATGTTATTTAATTCTATGAGGACTTGGCCTAATACAGTTTCTAAATTCATCAGTTTTTACATGTATTATTTTCATTAGAATATACTTATATTTTAGTTTTAAGTGTGTTAAAATACTTATCAGTATTTTGATGCACTTAAATAATAGCTAATACAATATCTAGATTCATGCTCTCATTTGTGGCAGTGTCATTCAAAGTTATTTTTTTAATGCCTTTAAGTTTATCATGTAAAAAAAAACAATACAATATTTTTAAAAAAGAATGATTTGTAACTACCACTTACGGAACTTGCATTAAAATAGAAGTAAACTTTAAATAACTTAAGTGTCACATTTTGATTATATTGGAAATAAGAATAAAATGATTTTGGAATCTCTAAGCTATGCTTTCCAGCAAAATTACAAAAGTAGAGTTTCGTCAAAGTGATTGTTTAGAGGTTCAAAAATTTATATAGCATACGACTTCAGTTTGGGTCAGATTTGACTTGCACACGAAATAAATCCCATCTCTGTGTTAGTGAATTCATTATTTTGTAGAATTTTTCAAGTTGTCTTCCCGTGTAGTAATGAAAAGAGTTGAATGCATGACCAATAACTTTGCAGTGAAATAAATTGATGTATAATTTGTCATAGCGTAGCCATAATAATCATCTAAAATAAGTTTTTTCTTTAAACGTACATCATGATGGATATTTGTAGCAAAATTCAATCATTCTTCTAACCAATCATACATCTATCAAAGTTATAAGCAAATAGGAATATCTTCATGCTTCATCAGTTCTGTGGCATTACCAGTTTGTTAAAAATACTGAAGTTCGTAGTTGAATATTTCTTTATTATAATAATGTCTGTTTTGTCAATGTATTGTGAATTATTCATGAATCTTGAATAACATATAATATTTTTCAAGTTTTTAATTCAAGTTGTAAATATAGTAAAAAGAATTGGGTTTGCAATAATTGTTTTAGAACTGCAATTATAAATATCTATTTTTAATATGAGATTCTAAGTACTAGTTTAATTTATGAAGCTAATTGAATAGGCCAACGGTTGCCAACCTTTTTGGTTGTTCGACCCACCTGCTGTGTAAAAAATTATTTTGAGGTCTACTAACTAAATAAATGAGTAAAAAAATACAAACACATATAATAAACATATTTCCGCAGCCCACAGCTTGGGAATTGCTGGAATAGACTATTGACATTAAAAAATAGTTCATTTATTATACAATCTCCATTTAAAGTTTTACTGCTCCTTTTTAAATATTTTTATGCTAGCACTAGCCGCTCTCGCTGCCTTCTGGGCGGGTTCGCGACCAGCACTCATTTTGCTCAGCACTACCCCAGTCACCTCGCTACTTCGAGGCTATCAGCCACTACTTTTTTCGATTCAGCATGAAGATCAGTGGAACAGACCATAAAACCATATTAGATTTAATATTCTTTGTAGACAACAGAGTCCTTTAAAATTGTAAGATCTTTCAATAAACCTCATCTAGTTGTAATGTTTTGTATAAATTTTTCACGAATTTCAGCATAAGTCTTCAGATCCATAACTAAAGAATGAAATCGCCCTAACTAAACAGTTTCCATCACCAATAGGTATTTTACAATATTTTCGACACACCATTGTGATGGCGCTGTTGGGATCTGTATATTTAAAATAATATGGTAAAACCCTCAGATTCGCCAGCCCCAATCACCAGACCAATTTCGACTTTTTGTTTCATTTGAAAGGTTATGACATCTAGATGTGTCATCAAGGGGTGTGGGCCCCCCCCCCCCCCTCCTTTTTCGAACAAAATCAAAAAAACACTTCTCCTCTGTTCGTTGTCTATGGGTAAACCTTGTAGAAATTCCCCAGCCCCAACCATGTAACTGATTTCGACAATTTTTATTTTTTGTGAAAGCTTATGACATCTAGAATGTTGTCAAGGGTCACTTGTCCCCCACCCACCCTTTTTCGAATGAAGTCGGAAAAAAATATAGAGAATGTATGGTGAAGTGTTTTTCCTATTTCGTTCAAAAATGGGGGGGGAGGGAATCGACCCATGATATATCTATGTGTCATAAGCTTTCAATTGAAAAAAAAATTGTCGAAATCGGTTGAGTGGTTGAGGCTAGCAGACTCGGTGAGGGTTTTTTTTACCATATTGTTTTAAATATGTAGATATAAATTTTTGGTTATCTTTCTTCTTTATGATTCTTTGTTTACTAGAAAAATAACCCGTCGTGGTATGATGGGTGCAAAGTGTCTCTTCATTCGAGAGATTTCCCATCAAATTTGATGTGTTTGAATAGATATATATGCGAGAGAAATGTTTAACATTGATTGAAAACAAATGAAATAAACATGCGTTGTATGATAGGAAATATATATTTTTTATTTACATATTTCTTTATTCAAAAAACCTCTTGGTCTAAGAAAATCTAGATAGATAGAAAATCTAGCTTCGAAACAAAGCACTTCTCTGCTTGTCAAACGTTGCCAAAAAATATCAAATTATATCATAGCGATTGCACTTAATAATTAGATACATCGTGGCGTCCAAACTATATTATGTGCATGATATACCACTGACGTAATTTACTACTTTCTATTAAAAAATTGAAAATAATTTTTAAATTATAGTAATCATATATTTCAATCTCTCGGGAACTATTGATCATAGCGAGATAAATTTTATATCAATGGATAGCAAATTTTATTTCACTATTTTAGAGCTATTAAATTTGAAATTAGAATGACAATTACTCTTTTAAATTTAAAATGACTGAATTTAGGTTCTCTTGCAATGAAATAATGCTGTTTAACGTCTTGCAGTGCTATGGCACGAGTTTTATTGTTGGTAACGTCAGAGCGTTACCGAGAGATCTGTGCTATTATATTAGTAATTCCTCTGACATATTCTGCTAACTTGGCTATTTTTTATTTGTAAATTAATTTGTAATATTATGAATTAAATGTTTTCCTATTATTTATATTAACTCTTCTTTCAAATCTTTTAGTGGTCTTTCCTCAAGATATTCTTGAAAATTGGCTGAATAGCAATAATTTTGCAATGTTGGGTCTTGGGGATGTAGTCATTCCTGGAATTTTTATTGCGCTTCTTTTAAGATTTGATGAAAGGTAATATCATTTTTATAACTTGCAAATATTTGCAGTTTTTTTGAAACTGTTTAGTTGATTTAATAAGTCTTTATGTAATGAGGAGTGATATTAAAAATAAGAATTTCTTTGTACTAAGCATAAAAAAAATATTATTTGGCTCAAACTTAGGATTTCGGGATGTCTGGTTTAAAAATATCCAAAAGTAAAGGCTTGTACTTAGAGAGCCATATAAATTTGTTATAAAAGTGCAGCATTATCATTAGGGTATTGTTCTAAATTTTCTTTTCAAGTTTTGCATATACATTGTCAGCAGCTTCTCTGGCCAGTTAAGCCATGGATCATATAGACACTATAATGCAAGGTTCAGTGCATAGTTGGATATAAATCAATGGCACATTCTAAATATTGTATTTGAACTGAATGGAATGTGCAGTGTATCTTAACCAAGCCATTCTATAATGGGATGAGGCTTTATGAGTTTTTTTAATAAAAGCAAATTGTTAGTTGCAATTTGGGCATCTTCTGAGCCACTCTCAATCTGCTCACACTGAACATTAATTTACAAAGCAAAATGAAGAGTTTGCTTTCTAATATGATTGAAATTATTCACATGTTTCTTATTATAAGCTATTGTTTTTTATACTTTTTGTCTGAACATGCTGTTTTAAACATCATATTATGATGCTGTATTTATAATATCCTAATGATATGTGGAGTTTTGTGTTTCATCCCATTTTCAAAGGAATAAATTTTTAAAAAGTAAAGGGTCTCCTCAATTTACGACTGAATTCCATTCTGACTGTCTGATAGCAAGTTGAACTGGTTTTTAGTTGGATTTATATTTTTCAGCATTATTTTCATTCTTACTGGTTATAAAAATTGTGGATAGAACACAAATATTCAATTGCATTTATAATTTTTGCTTATTATGTGAAAAATACCCAATATATATTCTAATGTATGTACTGTGAACAAAAATACAACCGAACTTGCATTTTATTTTTGAAATTTGAATTTAACTTTTTGTGGTCATAAATTGAGGAGAAAGTATGCATGAAAAGTATTTGGATGGACAATTGAAAATTGCACTAAATATATTTATATGTGTGTAATTTCACTTTTCTTATAGTATATATTTCATTTTTTAGTTTGAAACGAGGTCAGAAGTTATATTTCTACTCAAGTTTCTGTGCTTACTTCTTCGGTTTGGTGTTTACTATATTCATCATGTCATACTTCAAACACGCACAGGTATTGTTTTTATATCTTACTTTAAATCTTTCAAGAAATTTTAGTCTTGCTTAGAAAATGTCAGCTGTACTTCATTTATTTGTAACCTATATTTAACCCTCTGAGTGGTTAGCTATTTTTATGTTCTATCTTTAAAGTCTAAAAAATTTGCTTTTAAATTGAATAATTGGATTTTTTTTTGCGTTCAATCAAGGCTCCGATATCTTAAGAATATTGTATCCATGATAGTTTAAGAAATTATACGCATAAACATGAATTATCTGCTTTTGAAGTCAATATGAGAAACGGAAAAATACGTGTGAAACGCAGAGTGGGTTAACTAGGTCATAAAAACTTCTGAGGGTCTTGTGCTCTCCTCCCCCCTACCCCCCACACACACTAAATTTCCCAAGTTTTCCCAGTGTCTTTCTTCATTTTAGAATGTCATTCACATCAAAAGGCATCCTCAAACATCGATGGTGCAACTATAAGCATTTACATTATCTTGTACTTTATTCAGGTTTCAATATTTTAAAATTATTTTTAAATTCTGAGTTGCTGCCATTTGTAAACAAATGTGTGATCGCTGATAAATTCTAGGGAAATTGAATATTTTCATTCATCAGATTTTACCTCATTTGTTGAAAATTGATCAGATTTCTATGATGGGACTAAACCTAAATATGTCCTTTGCAGCCTGCACTATTGTACTTAGTTCCTGCCTGCATTGGTGTTCCTGGTTTGGTGGCAGTTATAAAAGGTGACTTCAAGGCATTGCTTGCGTAAGTATGATGGAAAATGCATTTCTACAATTTATTTGTGACCATTTTTAAAAGATTTTATAAGAATTAAACATTTAAAATTTTGAAACCTACGTTTTATGTGTAAATTGATGCAACTTTTTATGCTGGAAACTAGAGGAATCGTGCTGTATCAAAGAGAGGGCTCTCAGATGCCTGAATTGCATTTTTCTAGCAGTATCTGAAATTTAACAACCTTATATAAAACTTTAATTTCTTATCGTACTCTTTAACATTCAGATACTGATTCATGTACCATGTGTTTGGCACAGCATAGTCAAATATGGCTCTTGTGCTAGAAAACACAACCAACCAACCAGATACTGATTCAAAAACAGTCGCATTCTGATGTGTAGCTAAACCTGAGAAACAGGCCGGCATCCACTGAAATGAGAGAGCAATATGTATTGTAGGTGAAAAGGGGTTTTTTCTTTTCTCTCTATATAATCTTGATTATTTTCAACATAGTCTTTAAAATTATTAGAATGAATAGAAGGAAGTGAAAACTTCTAATGAAAATTAAAATCTACTCATATTGAAGAATTTCTTTGTATTTAATACCTTCAATTAACTATATATTTTCAAAACTGTTCCTAGTATGAAAATAAATTTCCAATAAAAACTTCCCTGAGGAAAGTTCTTTCCTGGAGAATATTTGTATTGATCATTGAGAACCTTGATACATATTGTACAACTAGGGGTAAATACTATTTCAGCATAGTCATCATTGGCACCAGAAAACAGGATTCATCATGTGCCTTTCACTTATTTATTCTTTTAGATGACACATATAGACATGAAGACACTGATATTACATGCATTAACTACACACATGAAAAAAGATTAAACATTATTAAATTCTGGGCGAAATGTGCTACGAAATTATCATCATGGGTTGCCATCATTCTTGGCATTCTTTCTCCAGGACTGTCTTGTGAGGAAGCACTTCTGTCTGTGAATGTTCCAAACAATACTAGTTGAAAGTACTTCCTTGCAAAGTGAGATAAACTAATGACATTTACCCATTATCTTGCAAAGGTTATTTCTTTGTGACTCTGCTAGTAATACTTATCTACTTTTTTCAGCTATGCTGATCATCCAGAGGATGAGGAGGAAACGTCAAAAGAAAGTACCCCTGAAAAGACTTCAGAAGAATCTCGGAACTCTGTAGTTCAAGAAGCTAAGAAACATAAATAAATTCCATTGTTTTTTAGGAATAGAAGTTTTATTTCTTTGACCATTCTGTACAAATGTATTGGATGATTGTGTGGGGAACAAGTATTTCTCTGTACAAGTGGTGATTATAAAAGTGAATTTCCATCACTGTATAGGAAAAAAAATGAACTTATTGTTTTTGGACCATTCGGATCTATAAGCAATTAATTTTTTTCAAAAATGAACCATTTTTTTTAATGCATTAAATGTTGCACATTGTGAAAACATATATTTTTTAGAAAATTACCTGTATATTTATATACATATGTTCATTTTGATATCTGTTATTCAAGTAGTGAGATCTCTCTGTACTTATCATTAAAGTCATTCTCTAACATTTTCTATTTACAAAAAAAATCTTCAGAATCCAAAACGAAATCTTTTATATAAAAAAGTTTTCATAAAGAGTATTAATTTTATTTATGTACAAATGTATGTTGGTTCTTGTTTAATTTGTTGAATATTCAATCACCTATTTCCTTGATATTCTATATCTTTTGAAAAGTTTTTATTATAAAACCATATATTCCATGGTATAGGTGCAGTTATTACTTATATACATAATAATAAATATTCCATTCAAGCTCAAACTGGACTTTCTCTTGCATTTTCTTAATTTTTATCAGCTTTAGTTCTTAATGATTTTTTCATTGTACTTATTAAAGTCAGGCATTGAAATTTTTACTTTTATTTTCTTGTACATATGAACTCTGTTGAAATAATCAGTTTGGTTTATTCTTTTAAAAATTTTCTTTAGCTTTTGACAGTCAAATGAATTTACTTTCATTTTGTCACTGACGCATTTTATTTTTAATCAAAAGACATAGAAAAATGTATTGTCTGTTAAATTTTTTTATAATTTAAAATTAATACATTTTATTTGTCAAAAGCTACTTATTACATTTATGCTATTGAATAATCATTCTTTTTGTGCTGATTTTCAAGAAAGATGCTGTTACTGTCATTTGCTTTAAAACATATTTCAGTTGTTTTGCATTTATTATATCATTTCCCATGATAAATTTGCAAAGAATGTCATTATGTAACAAATGAATTTATTTTTTGTTACATTTTAAATTTTCTTTAATTGATTTGAGAGCACATATTATGAGTTTCAATTGTAATATTATTACTCGTGTCTAATTGAAAATTATGTATAAATTATTTGCATATTTATTTTTCAATGTAAAAATTGAAAGAACTTTGAAACATTGGTTCTTAAAATAAATTCTTTTATTGAGATTTATCTTATTTTAATGTTTGCTGATGATTTTATAATTTTTTTCCTTTAAATGTCAACTGGTTATAAAATGAAATATTTTTTACTGCATTTAAAGAAAGGTATTTTTGATAATTTTTTCATCTCTAAATTGATTTTCCTTCAATATAAAACAAATATGTTGAAAAATACTCCTATTAAAAGAAGTCTTTTTGTATGCTTATTCACTTGCCGAAACATGCACAACATGATAATGAAATTAGGTTTGAATGTACCTGTCTATACTGTATACATAGTTCCCAGTTTATCATGCACCAAATGAACTTGCGGAGCGGAGAAATCTTGGTGATTGAAAATCAGCAGTTCTTGTAAAACTGTCACCTCAGTCATGTCACATTGATTAAGCACCACAGGAAGGATGGTTTATTCATCTTTGATAGCATAATAATATTTGAATTGGATTTTATTAGGCTGACAAACTTTTCTGGACAACTTAGAAAGTTGCTTATTTATGTTCAAATTATAGAACATTCTTTTATATATAACACTTTTATAATCTAGTAGCATAACAGGTAATGAAAATTGTTTCTAAATCAAGATGTTGTTTCAGAGCTCAATTAAGGTATGAATGTTTTAGATCCTTCCTCTCAAGATTTATCATGTAGTGCTGGGTGTCAGTTTCAGGATCACATGTTGAAGTTTCAATATTTTTAAATATTATAGTAAATGCTTCATGTTACATTCAGTCTGGGATGATTCAAACATTTTTGTCATATGATTGCTGTTTAAAGCTACTGCCACAATGGAACAAGAGTGTAGAAAATTAGGATTTACTGTTGTCGGTAACAACTCAAAATAACAGCATGGTTTAAGCTGTAGTTAAATAGTCTTAAATATCATTTGAATGTGTTTAAAAGTAATTCAGATAATGAACAGAATTTAATTTTGAACATTAGTTATCCATAATCTGTGATGAAATTCTCTATTTGAAATATTGAGATCCTACAGCTTTTAAATTCATAGAAACATATATCGCAACATTTATCTACGATTCAGTCACTTGTAGTTTTTTATGTTCCAACTTGGGCTTCACTGACTATAGTCGCAATATAAGATTTGCTCATCAAATCAAATGTGCATTTGTGCCTTTTCTGGAAATGCTTAGATTTCCTGTCATTTAGGACATTTGTCTTAGGTTATTGTACATTAAAGTACAAAGGCTAATAAGACACGAATTGAAATTCATTTCTCGTTTAATTTTCATATAGAAAAACACTTTTGAACTCTAGATGGAAAGTGTTGCAATAGAGTCGCTAATGGTTATGCTGGAACTTGTTTTGCATTGAAATGAAAGTTAATTGAATGATGCTATAACCTGTGCAAGTAACATTATCTTTTTAGAAAACCTTCCTTGTCTCCATCTTAAAATTAAAGCCATTCATCTTCTACCTCCCAGTCCTGTGGGGATCCTTCTCGAGATAAAAACCAGTATTTTTACATTCTCTCTGAAAGGATGATCTTTAACAGATAACCAAAATCAAATTTAAAAAAAAAAAAAAAACACTATTTAAAATCCAAATATTGGGTTGATCAGTTGGGAGGATTCGCATTTTGAGTGCAATTTTATCCCTGTTTTAACCTTTGTATTGACCTCAGAATTTTCCAATTTAAATTTTGTTTTCATATTTAGATATTTAATTAAAATTTAATAGATTTTGGCAAATTATTGTTTCAATTATCTAAAACAATATATAACTAATTAAAAATGTTTAATTTGTTCAATCCTTCAGTTTGCTTGCTAATACATTTAGTTTTCTAATCATCACTGAAATTTGCTGTAGTCTGAAAATAAATATGGAAGTTTAAATTAAATTCAGTTTGTTCACATTGAATATTGGTTGTGTTTAAGTCCAGCTTGGTCATCTTGAAGTTTTTGATTTATTACCTAAAGTAATTTGAATTTAAAATAATTGTTAATCCATGACTGTTTTGTTCTTCAGTACAGATCATATTAATTTAACTACAGGTTACATTGTGGTGTGGCTTGTCAATGAAATGAAACGGGGCATTATTTCTTGAATGCTGAACTTGCTGCAGTATTCAAGAGATTTTGAAGACAAAAATTGTGGCGTGCATCATGATTTGCCAAACTGTTAGAATCGACTGAGAAATCAGTAGAATACCTCTGCATTCTCTAAATTTCAACTCGTAGACTTTTTTAATGTAGATATTTAAAATCAATTTAGTTATACTTAAAAACCCATAATGGCAGAAATTGTTTTAAGAAAAGATGCTTACAAAATGCTGATTTTTGAGATTCCAGAGTGTATTACCAATATTGGATCAGACTGGCCATCATCTGGAAACAAGCAAACAATTAATCATATTCATTAATTTTTTGGAAGATGAACTCTATGTTAATAATTACTGATTTTATAATCAATATGCATGTGTATATTTTGAAATAATTCGGGACCAGAAATTGCCTGTAGAACAGGGTGCTGGTTAAAATGTCTTTGTCTGAATATAATTCAAAATTATGATTTTCCACTTTTTTAGCTCTTGTGCACCTTCAAATGGGTTGTTCAGAGCACATGGGAATCAAGTCCATTAACCTTTTCCGGCACAGTGGTCACAAAAGACGACACCAACTTTTACATTTTCTAAAAAAAATCGTTACATGTTTGAAACCTAGAAAATTGCAGGAAAAGGCATCTGATAGTTTTCCTTTTATAATGCAGAAGGCAGCACAATGAAGTTTTGCTTTCATTTTGGAAAAATTATAGATTTAAAATGCCCAAATTTCTTAACTTGGATATAGGAATTTTTTTGAGTTCTTGACCTTTACAATTTTAGCAAATTTACTCGACAATTTTCCTCCAATATTTTTGAAGTTTTAATTTAGGATTTTGTGTAAAATTTAACAATTTTTGAGCGTATCAAGATGGCTGTGCCCAAAGGGGTCTTCATATGAGGGAGTGTCCCCAAAGAGGGACAACGACCCCTCCTCAGAATGAGGTGGGTTTTTTTTGTAAATTCTATGTCTAAACATTAAACTAAGCCCATTCATGATGTTTTTAAATCGTATTTAAAATAATGCCTTGTGCCGGAAAGGGTTAACACAGTTGTGGAAAAATAGACAAAGCTTTTGCAGATTGGTAGAGTTGTGTTTACTGGTGCAAGAGCCATATTTGACAATGTTACACCAAAAAAAAGCTTTTATGGAATGCTTATTTATGAGGACAGTTTACTCTGTTTAAAAACATCAGAATAATAGATGATTCTTCATATAGTATATCTTTTTAGCTGTGAAGGGAGCTTCAAATAAAGTTCTTAAAGATGAACTTTGTTCAAAGTGGACTTAATTTCCTTGTGAAATTAGCACCCCCAAATCTGCACAAATTTTTTTCTCAGTTGCTAACTCGTTATTTTTTTTCTTGTAATACAGTTGTAACTAAAATGGACCACTGTGTAATTTCACTGCAGAGACGACTAGTCTTTTGGAGCTGTAGCAGCTCCTGAAATTATTTCAAAATCTTTTCTGATTTTTTTTCATTATATTCCCCGGGGGGTTTTTTCATGCAGTTGTAACTATTGATCCAATCCTATTACAGTAATTGCAATCTGAAAATCGATTAGTGCTTTTGATTTGAATCGAGCAATTTGAAAATCGATTATTGCGTCCAGGCTCGGTATATTGATTGCTTCAGTACATGAACAAGAGAACACTTGGGTTCTGTTCTGAACTGTGTGAAAAAAGCTTTGTGCTTATAGCAAAATGAACTATTTAAAGATGGAGACTTCTGCGCTTTTTCCTACATTGCTGCTGAGGTGCGGATCTTTCTTTTCAAATTATCACAGATTAATAGTTGCCTCTATCTTCAAAATCAGTTCATTCAAGGATGGTTCTCACACCAAGAGAAAGAAACTTTCTACAAACAGTTTTTCTTGTTTTTAGTTATTTAACTACATCGCTTTAATATGTGAGCACAAGATACATTTAATTTCATTAGTCATTTAATATCCCTTCATTTCTGCATTTATTCTCATTAAGGTAAATAATTATTCTTTAAGAAAAATGAATATGTTTAGGCTTGCTCTCTAGGTTTAAAAACGAAGTTGCGTGGGGGATGGCGAAAATTATGTGCTGCAGAGTATTTTATCCACATGTTAGCCTAAAAGATTATGATATTTACAAGCAAACGACAAAGGAAATCATTTTTATGCCGTTTCCATTTTCCAATATCAAATTTTGATATGAACCCTTGCTAACTTCTTTAGTGATATCTCATGACCAAGGCCAGGGGAGGTTCGCAAGGGCCCCCCCCCCCCCCCCCGAAATTCGTCATCTCCTTTTTATTCTAAACAAAAGTTTAAAAATCTAAGAATATTTATTTTTTTCAATTATTGTTATTTTTTACGGAACTGCTGATCATTGAATAACGGAAGCTATTTAAATTCACAAATGACTTCCTTAAGGCAAAAAAAGAAGGGGGTAACACACATTACACTTGTTTCAGAAAGAAGTTTTCTTTTCTCCCCCAGCTTCGGATTTCGAAGAAATGGTTATTGCAGGAAACAAGCGAGATCATTGGAAAACTTGACATCTGCTCACAGCAGGTGTCACGAAAGAAGCGATAGTATGCCCACGAAAGGAGTGAGCTTGCAAATATTTTACATGTTCTATTGATGAATAGAATTCTAGCTAGACTATTGTGATAACGAAAGGGGAGGGAGGTTGACAGCGTGTCAGCTTTCCTAATCACGTGACCCCGCAGGCAGAGAGGAGAAATCCCTTAGTAAGTAAAGTAGATGTATAGTCTAACATATACGCATATTAGTTCAGCAGTAAAATTCGAAATGACGAATCGCAAGAGTAGCAACTCAGATTTATTTAAGTATTTTAAAACGCCGAAAAGCTGTGTCTATGAATCCCAAACATCCATTGTAGCTGAGAAACCAGCGAAATTATCAACTAAAACGCATGATGTTACTGAAAGTATTGAAGAAATATCGGTGAATTGCAATTTTTTAGATTTGGGACTATAATTTAAACAAAAATATTAACGGATCAAGAATTGAAAAAAAAAAAAAATTGTTAACTGAGCCTTGGAAACCGGATGAAAATTTTTTGTTTCCAGTTTTAGGAGAAAGGAGATTAAAGTTTCCAATGGTTAACCAGTGGGAGTGGTCTTCCTAAACTTTCTCGTATACTTCCCCAAAAAGGTGCTGTTTCCCCTCCCACCGCGTAAATAAATTAGAAGACCACATACCAAATTTCAGTTATATGATGTAAGTTACTAAAAGATTTGCACACATCTAAGCAGCCTTTTAGCTTGCCAGTAATATCTCCGATCTGATTGTTACAAATTTACTACCGATAGTTGTAGTTGAAAATATCATGCACATTGGCAGAGTGCTTAAGAAATAAAAAAAGCATGAAGAACAGAACTGATGAATCAGTTGACACTAATTTTGGTTTGTTACTTTATAACTTTACTTTTAACAACTACTTTCGTTCTGTCAGAGTAAAAATAATGCAAAATCCACTCAGAAAAAAAAATGCATTACGAAATATACAAAATAAAACTAACCGCAAATCAAATATGCAACTCTTATTGAGAAAATGTTTCGGCGTGAAGGAAAAATTAAAAGAAAACACTCCATAATTAATTCACTTTTATTCGAGAAGAATTTGGCAATGAGCCAAGACAGACCGTATTACGGGAACAGCAGTAAAAACGCGTGTCTTTCTTTTCTTTCGTACAATGGCGAAAAAATCAAATATGCAAAGTCAACCAGTTGGGACTTGGCCCAAAATTTTATACGGACATACATTCATGACGATAAAACTGTGTAAACAATTTTATCCATCTAGCTATTCAAGTTTTTGAGTTATAGTGTTCACATGACCGCTGACATACAGACTTCCCGTTGACGGATTTTGTCCAAAATTTGATAGAAACCTACAAATTATGTTTAAAGACAACATACCAAATTTCATCCCCGTAGCTCTAATAGTTTTCGAGTTATCGTGTTCACAGACAGACATAATTCCAAAATTGTGCTTTTCGGACTCAGGGAGGTCTAAAACGTGGAGATTCGTCAAAATCTCGAATTCGAATTTTTTGACGATTACAATACTTTCTCTTCGTATACGAGAAAGTAAAAAGATTACCATGGTTGGCTTACACTTCGATCGAAGATCAAGGTGCCCTGTCCAAATACTGCTTCATTTTTCATCAGGAAACTGGCGGTAAAGAAAATCCCCCAAAATTAAAAAATTTGGTGAAGCCTTTCAATAGGTGGAAAGATGCTATAGAGACTTTTATAAATCATTCAAAGTGTCATTATCATCTCTCTACCCAGTTGTATGCAGATAATTTTATCACATCATTATCAAAATGCTCAAATATAGCTTTACAGTTGGATTCAGTAAGAGCACAACAAATTGAGAGAAACAGAAAAAAACTGAAGTCACCCAGATAGCATACACTTGCAGCAAGTTTGATTTTTCTTGATATTAGCTTGTCATGACAAACTTGATGTAACAACTTTGCAGCGAACTTTCTGCAAAGTAATAAAGCATAATCGACCAACCCACTTGCAAAACAAGTTTGCTGTGAAGATGTTATGAAAAACTTCACACCACGATTGCACAACAAGTTTGATGCAAAGATGATAGCACACAATATTTGTCTTTGTTTAAAAAAAAAAAAAAACATCTGATTTTTAAAAGCATCTCCGAGATCGTCCTTTTTATTAATTCAATAAATCAATGATAATTTGTAAAAAATCTAACTTTTTTATAAAAAAAATGTGAAAAATTTTCCCTCTTTTTACTAAATATAGAACTCGCAGTTTCAAGAAAACTATATCGCCTTTTTCTTAATGTTAAAATTTTAACGTTTATAAACAAAATTTAAACCTAAAAAGCAGTCAATGTTTGTTGAAAAATCATAACTTACATTTTTGTCCCATTTTAAAAGTAATTACTTTTGAACCCTAATTTCATAATTTATTCTACAAGCAGAGCGTGGTTATTAGCGAAAATCGCTCTCTCTTTGACTTCATATCATATTCTCAACTCAAAATTTAAAAAATTAATGAAATCAAGAAAACAGTTTAAAATAAATCCTATTGCGGGAAATCTATTTCACACAAGCTTATCAGGAGTAAATATTTTCTTAACTTATATATAATGTAAATGAGAGTGCACTTCCCAGATAGCACGTATGTTTGCAGCAATTATGATTTGGACTTGATATTACCTTGAACTTGAAATTTTTATAGGTTTTGCGACTTATAGCTGCTAGGGCTTTCGTCTCCTAGTATCCAAAGGAGTCAGAAACAGTTCAAGGAGAAAAATCAGAAAATGTCAAAAAACTTCAGCAGGGAAAAGAGAGCACGCATGTTATTTGGTTGCGAAGCTATGAACATTTAACTTTAGCACGAAATTCGACGTATTTCAACAATTCTTGAGTAATAACGGGTCTATTCTGGTACCTTCGGTTGGGTTGGAAGACGTCACTTTTTCCGCACGTTAAACAACGGGAAAAGTGAAGTCTCCCAACCCAACCGGGGGTACCAGAATAGACCCCTTTGTTGAAGTTTTGTTTTGTTTGGGATCTAGCAGCAAAGGCTGTCATCCTCTAGTATCCGCGATGTCTAGTATGTCAAAGAGTTTCAGCGGCACATAGATAAAGTCGCGAATCTTGAGTAATATTTCGCGCGATCGATGAATGAATTGCCTTTAGTCTGCGTGCGCCGGCATCTGTCGCTGTGACGTCAAACTTTTTCGTGATTTTTACCAATTTTGCAGCTCGACTGTGACTAAACCGTAATTACAAATTCTAAAATTCGTTCTGAAATCTTCAATGTCCACCCTTCTCTGTTAAATGAAACCGTAACCAACTCTCTATGTTATTTGGTTGCGGAGCTATAAGCGTTTACTGCATTTATTCAATGTGTATTGAAATTTTATGAAATCGATGCATATAAATAAGTAGTTATTAACTCAGCTGAACTTCGGAGATAATTTTATGCCAATTTAAAATTATAATGGACCTATATAGTTGTACAAACATTAGAGGACTTCATCCAACGATAGGAGAATTACTTCAACCATTACTCGTGTTAGGTTATCTGTCGTAAACGTAATTGTAGATTTTAATCCTTTTTATTTAGACGCATAACATTGAGTATATACGAACAAAAGCACAATTATTTTACAAGGAAACAGAATATTTACATTCTAAGGCATAGCAAAATGGTTCGTAGTTGGAATTCCTTTTTTAAACATGATCAAATAAACTAAAACAGGAAGTGGATAAAATAATGGCAGTGGCAACACAGATATTATTTTGTTCATTTTTTATGCAATGACAAAACATATCTGGCAATGTTACGTTTGAGGGTGTCGGCGCGCTGGAATCGAAACTAAAATAATTTAGAAAAATTGGTGGTATATAACTGTTAAAGTGTAACACTGGTATTGAAAATTTGTCTGTTTTTTTTAGCGTAAATAAACACTTCAGTCGATAATGGCAAGGAGAGTGAAGGTACCGATCAGTTTTTCCTAGTACATTTTAAAAGAATTGAACTCGCATATGGTTTATGTTTTAATGGCTGGTTTTTTCCTGTAGATCGGTATAATTGGAGGTTCAGGATTAGATGACCCCGATATTTTAAGCGGGAGAAAAGAAATTACATGCAGTAGTTCATATGGATCGGTAAGTTTACTTACTTGCGTTTATAACTAAGAACTACGAAACATTTGGAAAGTCTCGTTCTTTTAATTTTTTAAACTTTTTAAAAATCTAATCGTAGTTAAATTGAGAATCTATAAATGTAAACTTTCTATTTTTGGAAACTAATTGAAATGTCTATAAATATACTGACATTAAAGCAGTTGAGGAATTGAATTTTTTTTCTGAACAGGGTACAGGGCTGGATTCCCTATAAAAGGCCAACCTAGAACGCAGCAGTCGGAGAGGGCTTTTTAAATGATTTTAATAAAGTCATATGAAATGTTGTTCTTTAAATTTATATCCGTAGTGGTAAACCTCCATGGTTTAAGTAAAGTAGTGGTATGTTAACGTTTCTCTCTCTACTGGCTTGAGTTGTATTGCACAGTCATAGGCAAAAAGCAATTGCTATGTCTCTCTCACCCACTCAGTTAAACTCAACGACAACAGTACTTTACTCAACAGCAATTTCAAGTGAATGATTACACTCATATTGTTCAACATATTTACTGATAGTAGGTATGTAAAATACATCGATAATACTTTTAATACAGTTTAGTTTACTCAAGTGTGCTTGAAAACCATAAAGAGAAAAATTGATAAGAATGTGCACCAGATAATACAAGGGTGGTGGTGGTGAAATTTTTATTATAAAATGAAAAATGCACAAATTGTTTTTTGTGTATGCAACATCATGTAATGAGGTTTAATGTCGGTGTGTAAAAAATAAAAATGCAAAATATGTTATTTATCACTGTTTTTCATATCTACTGCATATTAAACTGAAAATTCTGAAACAACTTTTGGGGTGAGGGTGTAGAATTAGGTGCTTTGATCCAGGGTATACTCGCAACTGTTAAGGTTTTTGTTAAAGAACAAGTATTTGCAGTTTCTCATCATGCTCTCAGAATTAAATGATTAATCTTAAACTGATTACCCTTAGGGATTACGAGGTAAGCTTTCTTTTATTCTGATTTCATATCAAAATTAATTATTTTTAAGATTAAATGGGTGGTGGCCAAAATTGATACTTTAAATTTACTATATGTGCCAGTTTTGGCCATGCAGGTGTCCAAAAGTGGAACACTGCATGTTCCAGTTTTGGCCACATAACTACATTATTGTGTTTTTAGCCATTACATAAATTTAAGAATATCTGGATGAAATAAAATCAACTAATTTAGTTTTGTTTCCAAAATAAAATCAACTAACTTAATTTTATTTCTAAAATAAAAACAACTGATTTAGTTTTGTTTCTAAAATAAAAGTAACTGATTTAGTTTGTTTTTTTATTTTACATAGTAATGGCTCCAATTAAAAATAAGAAGGCGGGTAGCATTTCCATAAAAAGATTTTGCTACTCACCATCTAACTCATCTACTATCATCTTTTGTTACTAACCTTCTTTTAACTGCATTACCATCTAAAGTTGGTAATGCAGTTAAGGCCATTCAAAATGGAATGTCAAAAAACATCTGCATGTTGAATGTTTACCTCACATTTATGTTAGAAAATTCCAACTTGAGGAACCCGACTCGAGTGATGAGGAATACCTATTCTTTTATATGCATAGATTTGTTCTAATTTTAAAAATGATTCTGATAAATTTGATTAATGTTGCAATTAAAAATTATAAAAATATATATTTGTGGATATTGTTGGTGAGTTTAATAATGCAAATTTTTGAATTAGAAAAAATTTTTAAAAAATCTATGCTTTTGAAATGTAAGTTTATTCCTCTCAACGTTTTTTGTTTCATATTTTATCAAAAAAAAAAGTTATGTGAGTATATATAGTTTGTATTTTATCTACTAAATTAAACTATTGTTTTCTGCATTCCTATTTCTTTTTTTGAAAACTGAAATCTGCAGCTAAAATCAGCTTAGGTAAATTTTATTACATATCTTTATAAATTCATAAAAAAATCACATTTAAAATAACAGAAAATAATGTACTAAAATACAAATTGCATAAAAATTATTTATTTTTGCTTAAAATTCATTAAAATGTCTGTTAATATAATATTAGTGTGGCCAAAACTGGTGCAAATTGGGTTAATTTATTTAAAAATTCATAACTCAAAGTCTGAAATATTCTTCCAAAAAACTTTATAACTACCAGAAAGCCAATAAAATTTGCTAACAATATAGGCTAAAGAATATTATAAGTATGATTTAATATGCTTTAAACAGTCATCCACTGTGAAATTTCCATTTCAAATTTTCTCTTAATGTGGCCAAAACTGGAGAATCTACCCTATATATATATTTCTTGTTGTCTTCCTTTATCCTTTTTAGAAAGGTTGCTTTATTCCATAGTGAATTTATTTGTATAGAAACGGTATGCTGTCTACAATAAAAATTAGCAAAGGTTTTATTTATTAATTTTTTTGCATAATTACTCTTTATTATTCAGCCCTCAGATTGCCTTATTGAAGGAAAAATAAAGGATGTTGATTGTGTTCTCTTAGCTAGGTAAGATTCTATTCTTAATTTATCTGGCCATTTACCTAAATGTACAAATAAAGTTTGTCTTAATTTACATTTTATTTTGTAGGCATGGACGAAAGCATAATATCATGCCATCCAATGTAAATTATAGAGCAAATATTTTTGCTTTGAAAGAACAAGGATGCACTCATATATTAGTTACTAATGCATGTGGATCATTAAAGGAAGAAATTAAACCTGGAGATATAATTTTTCCAGACCAGTTTATAGATCGGTAAGCTATTTTTTATACTTTTTAGTTGAAAAATAATGGCTAAAATGATTTTTACATTGAAAAGTTCTTTTTCTTTTATGAAAGTTATCCATTCTTCAATTACTTTTAAAGAAAGGTATTATAATGATATCATTTGTGCTTCTCTTTGAGTATAGTTTTTAAAATGCATATATTATTTCCTCTTTTTAATAGTACTACTAAAAGAGACAGCACTTTTTATGATGGAAAAGAGTCATCCCTAAAAGGTGTTTGTCACATACCTATGCATACACCATTTTGCCGAGAAACTCGCCAGGTATGTGAAATAGTTGAATTTTTAAAATTTATTATTAAAAAAAAAATGCATTAATTTTTTAAGTCTATAAGAAAAGTTATCACAAAGTATAATTGTTCTTGCGAAACAAGTATTATAAATTTAAAATATATTTTGTTTTGCACTGTGCTGCTATATGCTTCTATTTTAATTGATTGAAGCTACTATTTTAATTTTTAAAAATCCCAAATTGTTATTTGTGACAAATATAAGAAAGGTATGTATATTTTATGTTTAAAATGACTCATCCAATTTTTCCCTTATAAAATTAAGCTTCAACATATAATGAGTCCTAAATTAACAGGTAATAAAATGAATAGGCTATTTAGATTTAGGGTAGGTTGGGGTAATTTAGTTATATAATTTATCAAGATTACAGCCTTAGTTCAGGCCCACAATAAAATTTTTTCAATGATCTTGATATATGTTTGACTTTCCCCAGTATGCCCAGGCATAAAAATTATCCCTTTATTTTTATCTTAGCAATAGTTTAACTATACCCAAATTATCCCAGGGAAAGTAGGTGTAATATGAAGCATGTATTCTAAACTTACTTTGAAATCATTATATAACCTAATCACCCCATCCACAGGTAAATTCAAGTAACATGGGAAAGAAAAAATATATTAATATGCAAAAATTATTTATTTACCAAATAAGACAACAAACATATGAATGAAAGATGAAATATAGATAGAAAATGTAGCCAAAATTAAGTTACAATAGAGGAAAATTACTTATTAAATTGAAAATATTTCTCATTAAAATCAGGGACAGAAAACACCGATAGATTTGTTCTTTCATCCATCCATTTAATATCTTTTATGAAAAAGATATTTAAAAAATATATAGATGACCAGTGGTGTGGTCACAAAATAAGCAGTGTTGGAATTCTTTAACTCCTGGATGACAGAAATTGTGCTGTTTTACTCTTTGCATTCCAAAAGATAATGAGATACATACTTATACATGTGCGAGTGTAAGGATTGATTTAGTGCTTTAGGTAGCTGAAAAATATTGTTATTAATTTGTTTCAATTCTTAAAAATTAATCTGTGTGTTTTTGCTATTATGTGGTTTTTATAATATATGCTATCCAACAAGAATGTATAAAAGATGCATCTTTCAGAATGTCAAGTCTGACTCGACAAAAGGGTTCAAAGGGTTAAGGAGGCTTAAAATTTTTTCTTGTTTATTTCGCTTAAAAAGCTAGCAGTGCTGGAATGGTGTTCCGGCTCCACTACACTCCTAGAGGTGACCTTCTCCTTTTCATTTCATAAAAAACTTGAGAGAGTAACAATTTCTACTCTGAACATCTTGGACTATGTCCTACCCTCTGTGATCTTTTATAATCTGTCCACATTCACTTAGGTAATTTACAGCCACCAATGACCCTGTTATGATATTGAATGTGACTATACATCATCACATTCAGTTTATTTTGTAGAAAATTTTACTACTTTGTTTCCTTTCATTACCTTAATTCACAAAATTTTTTTCACTGTAAATTTTTTCCAGCGCTTTTCCATTTGTTGCATTCTTAAAACTGAATATCGAGGTTTGTTTTCGGATAGCCAATAGTTGCGCCCAAATTACTCTACATCACTAAATTGTAATTTATTTTAAAACCTTTTTTGATATATCAATAAACTTTAAAATATATTCCTGAATTATGTAATGTATACATATCTTAATTTGTGACCTGTTCATTTGCTTTTTTGTGAAATGCAAGGCTGTAAAAAATGGCAAGCCAGTTGATTAAAAATTTTGACTAACACCTTTTTTTTGTGTGTTTTCATCAGTCTTATCAACTCAAACTTTTCACATAATATCATACAAAAATGAAATGGGCATTGATATTCAGTTTAGAATTAAGTATATGTGGGACTACCATACCAACACTCTAAGAGAGAAGCACCTTTTACCCTTTCCATCTAACCAGGAACACAAGATCTAACAGACAACAAGAGATGCTCGAGTTGAAGGGAGCAAGACGTGTTCCTGACCTGAACGGAAAACTGTTTTTAGGAATCAAAATGTCAGACAGACATAAATCCCCAACTACATACAAGATGTCAAAGAGGGGCATCTAGGTGCTGTAATTGTTGATTTTCCAGATACGGGCCACATCTGTAATCATTTCGTCAATTAAATTTATAGTTTTAATTTTAATAATTCGTGAATTGCTTTCCCACATATATTAAAATAAATAACACTTATACTTGTATTACCCCAACCTACCCTATACAATTTTATGCTTGTTAAAAGTGAGTATTAATGATGAAATGTGTGGTCTCCCTCCCAAATAAAGGGTTTATGGAATACTTCCGCAGAATTTACTTTTCTCTTCCTGTGAATTTTCCCATTTTGCCCTCTATTTTTATAATCTACTTCTTCACCGAAAAGTGTAGCATATATTAATCTTTTATGTGTTCAAGTTTCTTTTTTTCCCATTTTGTTATATTTTTGCACAAAGTTAGTATTTAAATCATTTTAGTACTCTAATAAGATAACCAACCATACATAGTATCACAGAAATGAACTTTCATATCTTAAATCAATTTTTCACTTCATTCATGATTTCTGAGTTAATTAAAAGAATCCCTCCCAAATAGTTAATTTTTATTATATCTTATCATTCTAGTTTCCTTGAAACAAATAATATAATTTCATTATTTGAAATCTTATGGAAAGTAAATGAAACTGTAATATGTATTTTTTCTTACCCCAACTAATCTTGCATTGTCGGGGTTCATTATGGTTGTATCATCCCAGACATATATATATATATATATATACTATACTATCCTCAAGATAGCTATATAGTATGCAGTATAGGTTGAATAATCCTGCTTACAAAAAAGAAAACAATCAGAATAAAAGTTTTATTTGTTTTGATTGCACAATCATATTTTTTCAGCTATTTTTCAGAAGAAATTTTCTAGCTGAAAATCTTAATGTCCTATATTTAATTATAACCTTACTGAAAGAAGATATTGTTTAAAATGATTGGCATTTGTCAATAGGTCAAAATATGAAGTTTTATGGTTTTTTCAAAAATAGAAAAAAACATCTTAAATTTTATATACTTTAAATGGTGCTGGAAAGAATGAAGCATGATAACTTGCATTCTAATAAATTCTATTTTTTTAATTTGCACCATAAGTAAGATAAGAAATTACAAAGATTTCCATGTATGCTTATATGCCTTTTGTGAAGGTCATTGTCAAGATCAATAGAGAAATGTTTTCTCAAGAAGTATGGTCCCCCAAAAAAAAAAAAAAGAAAAGTATTATAGGTTTAATTATTATTTTCTTTGTCATTTATATATATATATAAATTAATTATAAAATCACCTCAGTTAAATATCAACTCTTTCAATGAACAATTTTAGAATTTAAATGCAAAATATGATTTATTAAGTATAATTTTATTTTCTATATTGATTTTATTTCATGTTTTTTTTTTCATTGTGTGTTATTATGACTTTCTTCATTTTTTAACTCTTGTTTTAGACAAGAAATTAGTTCTCATCTTAAAACAAGTTACTTTATATGTGAATATTTGCATTTCAAGTACAGAATAAATTAAAAATGCAATAAAAAATTGCTCATCAACATTCATTTCCTTATGTAAACATTAACTTATTTACTAGTGAGTTTTAAATAGTAGTATTTTTAAATTGGTAATTTTTCAGGCAAAAAATATCAAATTAAAGGAATCTCCAGAGATAACTTAAGATTGAATTTAGAGTTAGATTGCAGTTTACTTAAATTGAATTAGTTTCAGTTATTAATTATTTTACATTGCTTCTATTCTTGATTCTGTAAGAACATAGACATTCAGTAAAGAATTGAAAATGTTTTTCTGCTGTAATCTCTTTGTAGACTCATAAAAAAATAAAAAAGAATGACAAGTGCTGATGTTTCTACTGTTTCTCTTGACTTAAAATACGCAAATTTTGAGATGAAGCAGTTTATTGATGAATGACATTTAAAACATATTAAGATTTGATGTGGAATATGATTTAAACTTCTGGAGAATTGCTAAGAATGCAAAAAATATGAATTTAAGGCTTAGCCATAGTCTTGCTCTTCATAAAAAATAATATAGTTATAACCTATTTAAATTTTTTTTGTTAACCAATATATTATAAGTACAACATTTTTCTCCATTATTTCTTTATCATTACTTGTAAGATTTCAAATCCCTTACACAATTGTTTTAGAAATTTTCTCTCATATAAAAATTGATAAAGTTGTATATATAGAACATTAATTATTATTAGTTTAGATTATCAACTAAATCAGTTTATTATTATCTGAAACATTACAGCTTTGCATACAATTGCTCTTCGTGAATTTGATCTCCTCCACACACACACTTCAGCAGGGATTCTTCAAGGGAAAAAAAAATCATATCTAATGAATAAATTAAAACACAAAATTTGAAGATTATTTGAATATAATTAATGAAACCTTTTAACAAAGGAATTTATTTTATTAAAAGTGGTGGCTCTAGTAATTTTTCTGTCATTTTATTTTATGATATATACTTTTAATCATTACATCTACTTTTAGATTTGATTAAAACTGCCAAAATTGAAATCTTATCGAATCTGGAATAACATTTATTATGAAGGTCCCCTTGTTTCTCAACTAGTATAAAAGTCACTTGTCTTATGGAAGTGAATATTGAAGACCCACTGTTCCTGAAGTAAGCAAAGTCTGAATAAGTGTATTCAATTATATTTTATTTGTAAATTTTTTATGAAAGTTGAAACAAAACCATTTGAAAATCATCTACCATCTTCTCTCTTTTTTCTAAATTTAGAGTATTTTAGCTATTCCAAAATGGCCCACAAATGTATAAGTATATTAAAAGATGTGATGAATTAAAGAACCTTCTTATGAATCTCTCATGGTTCACGCTGTTAAAAAAAACCATGAAAAGTGTTTGAAAAAAGTTTCATTTTCAAGTGCTTGAAAAACAAAAAAATGGTTTAAAGTCCTTAGATTTAGATTTGTAAAATTTGAATTTTATGATTTTTCAAAAAAATATAGAGCAGAAAAAATTCCTATGCAAATTTATTTTCCCCATCATATTCCTGTTTTAATCCACTTCTCCTGCTCAATAATGGGATAATTCTTTCATCCTCATGTGACCTTTTTTTCTCCTTTCTAAAGGGCGTATCTCTCAAGGGTACCTATTAGAAGGTGAAAGTGACCCAATGACTTTGTTTTCACTTGCTCCACGGTTTTTGTTTTCATTTATGATTTAATTTATTGTAGATAATGCAGGTGATTCAATATTGAAATGCCTGCATAAATTGGTTGCAAAGAAATGTTCGATGTCCATCCCACCATTTGTTATAAAAATTTCAGTGTTAGCATCAAGGGAAAGCTGGAAAAGCTGCAAAGAGAGCACAAAGACATCGATTTACAGTCAAAAGAGAACTATAAGCGGTCGAAGTTATTTTAATGTTAACCCCAGAAAGCATACATAAACCTGAGACTTACCGTCGCATCATTCTGTCATGATTCAACTTGGCAATTTTGAATCTCATGTAGTTAAAACTAAGGTTCGATGCTGAAATTTTGTGGACTTAAAAATCACTAATAGCCTGAATGAGGACATTGAAAAATGTTTCATCGCATGTTCTCTGATATAGCATCGCATCAAAAATTTTCGTGAGAAAAAACCTTATATTATGCAGCATTTGGCACCTCCTATTTGGAAAATCTCGTATAGAAAATAAACAAAAAGAATTTTGTGTTGCTATTTGAAAGTCACTAAACAAGACAGAAAAACAAATGGACATTATGTCCCACTAACTACAGAACAGAGTTAGTAATATAATTTTAATTCTGTATTTTGGTAGTATAGTAGTTCTGACATATTTGAAGAGTCGAGTATTCATGCAAAATTGAAATTTTCCAAAACCACATAAAGATTGATGGATGTACATGAATTGGAAGTTTTATAGTATGCTAAAGACAATGATTATTTTAAGAATTGGAAAAACTTGTTTAATATTTAGAAGCTGTGGCTCCACATGCAACAATGCCTCAAGGCTATGTGTGTAAGCACATGGGAATTGGGATTTAACCTCGTATTATTTGTTTCACCTGCTCGAGAGATGATTCTGAAAGAAGGAGTTACATACCAAAAATTTATACGACATGTGGCTTGAGAAAATGTGCTAGTAAGAATCTGCTATATAAATCTTTCTCCCAGCATTAAAAAAGTGCATTGTTTCTGTTGATAAGAGAGACACAACCAAATTGTCATATGCCTGTGTTAAATCACATGAATGACAATCTGCTTTCTGTGAAGTGAAAGTTTTTCATCCATAGCAAGTTTTAGTCTTTTAACAAAAGATCAGACTGAGCAAACCAATGCTGTTCTTTCGAGAAGATTTGTAAAAAATTGAAAACCTTCTACTGCAGCGCTTTTGTATATCCAAGAATTAAACTATTGCAAAAGCTTTTATGTTTTTATATTAATAATCCCGTTCTACAAACCAATGAAAATATTGATCTGGGTTTTCTGTAGAAAAAGAAGTCCATCCTTGTATGTTTAAAAAAAATTGACCAAAATTTTTGATTTAAGAATGGATTGAAAGTTCCTGAAAAGCACAATGGATGCTTGAAAATCAAAATAGTGAATTATAAGGAATTAGCCTGTTTGATCCCTTAGAAGAGACCGCATTGAAATGTTTAAATAAAATGAACCATATATCTTAAATTCAAGATTGAAGCAAAACATGTTGATGAAATGTATGTGATGAGATTTTAATGAATTGAGGACTATTTAGATAATGTGGTTTTGAAAACATTCAGATTTTTCCAATTTTCCAGAAAACCTCGAGTTGAGAATTTTTCTAGAGACAATGGAACAATAGAAATTTGTGGAAAGGGTTTAAATGGTTAATTCAGCCAGGGAAGCAAACTAAAAGGATTTAGTATCAACAAGAAAGAGAAGTGAGAATATGAAAAAACATCAACTAATAACAGGTGACAGTATACAAATTAAAAATAACAAAACAATGCACCAGAAGTCTAAGAAAATATATGAAATAGTTAGAGTTCAGAAACGCTGCATCCCAGAACAAGAAAAAGAAAAGCCTAACTTCTGATGAAATACAAGAACTGAAAACAAAAAAAGATGTTTGGAAAAAGATATCAAAGTTTTGATAAGGTCTGATGAATTTGCAGAAAAAGCTGAGAAAATAATATGATGACTCAACTGTAAAATCTAATAGTTTAAGGAGGTTCAAGGAAGCAAAGAAGAGAAATTACTGAAATCATAATGCAATAAGATTTAGAAAAGAAAATTACATATTATTTTTTTTACTAAACTAGCTATATTTTGACTTTTAACCATTCACGCCCAATTTGTGTTAAGCTTGCCTGTATTAACTGAGGTTCAACTGTAATGAGAAATATGTAACTTAATTTCAAAATGCTTGTTTATTTTTAAGTTAAATATATAGTTTTACTTGATATTTATAAATTCTCTAACAATAAAGTGTCTGTTGAATTCAAATTATGCTTTACAGTTCTTTAAATGAAGTAATAAGAATTCTTTTAAATAGACAGGAAATGTGTGTTTCTTATGTATTGAATGAAGCTTATTCTATAACCATCATTGTAACTTGCATTGTGTGTATGTGTATGCTGCATTATGTGTATGTTTTGGCATTACTTGAAAAGTCCTTGAATTTTTTTTGTTCTTAAGTGTACAAACCATGATCTTACATTTGAAAAGTTTGTTTTCTTTCTAGTGATTTTATTTAAGTACACCTGTATAATTTTTTTACATCATTAAAAGGTTGTTTTCATTGCACTATTTTCTTCTATATTTAAATTTCTTTTCTTTTCACAACTTTCCTGTTGCTTTAGAATAATTCCTTTTTTTGTAAATAGATAGCTTGAATGAGCTTTCTAAATTACTAAAGTAAAAATTGGACTGACAAATATCTATCTCACTTGATGTTTATTGCTTAGGTTGTACTAGCAAATGAGCTTGGAATTTGTTATGCTACAATTGCTATGGCTACAGATTATGATTGTTGGCGAGAAGATGGAGCATCTGTAAGTTATGTGAATGTTAATTGTTTAGATTAAAAAATTGAAACTACTTTACTAATATTAAAGTAAAAAAAAAGTATTTTGCTGATTATATATATACTAGCTGATATACCTGGTGTTGCTTGAGATAAAAATATTTTCAAGTCTGGTAGCTTAAAACACCTAAACAAGTACTTATAACACTTTAAACTTAATAAAACAGTTTCTCGCAGGAGTGTTTGTGGGCATGCTACGAAATAAAAGCGGAATTAAAAGTTCTGCCTTAGAGTTAATTCCCAAAGAAAGCAATATTTTGTATAACTTTAAAAATACAGGAATGAAGGATTTGATGAAACAATTGATTGAATTTAATTACAACAACAGAAAGCATTGTTACAAATTGTGTTTAAAATTAATTTTGAAAAATTTATAAAAATTAAAAAAAATATTGTATGGCAATTAAATTGGTTTATTCTTTAAGATGCTACAGTGGATCACATTTGTTTTTGGACACTTGTGTTTTTGAAACTTTCTTTTAAAAATCATCATCTAAATATAAAAGGATTTACTTCAAAATTTTTTTATATAAACTTTCTTTTGTCTATAATAAAACCTACATATTGTAATGAAAATAAATTCAATACCTTTTTGTGAAGAAATGAATTTACTGAGAAAGTGTTAAAAATAATCTCGCATAAGTAATTGGACACTTTGAGCATTCAACAAATTAATCAAACATTTTAATACTTTGTTGGACATCCTGTAGCTGAAATTACACTTTTAATACGTTTTGGCATGGATTCAACTAGTTTTTTTTGTGTAAGAATGTTCAATTTTGTTCCATTTTTCTGTTAATACTGCTTTAAGTTGTTCTTTCGAAGAAATATCATGTTTTCTTGTTCTTTTCTCCAGTTCATGCCACACATTTTCAATTGGATATAAATGTGGAGAATATCGTGGAGTCTTGATAACTTTGGGACAGTTGTACAGCAGTCGTAAGCGAACATTTAGGGCTGTATGTTTGGGATCATTATCTTGATACAACTTGAATGTGTTTTGAATTCCAAGTTTTTGGGCAGATATTTTCAAATTTTTTTTCGGGATACTTATATTGGTCCATATTATTTTCAATGAAAACTAAATTTCCCATACCAGAAGCAGCAAAACATTCACAAACCATTATGCCTCCGCCTCCATGTTTGACAGTTCGCAATAGATTTTTCGGATTGAGCTCTTCGTTGGGCTTTCTCCACATAGTTATTCGCCCATCAGATCCAAATATGTTAAATTTTGATTCATCCATAAATATGACGCTTTCCCAAAATGATATATCTTTGTCTACCATGGATTTTGTAAAATCCAGACGTACCCTTAATGTTCTTTCATTAATGAAAGATTTTCTTCTGACAACTCGACTGTTTTACCCATATGATTTGCTAACTCGTCGAACAGTTTCAGGGTTTACTTTTATTGCAAATCTTTTTTCTAATTCTGTTGTAACAGGGTTCCCATGGGTCAGGGAAAACCGGGAAAATTCAGGGAATTCAAATTAAGCCGAAAAAATCAGAGAAAAGTCAGGAAATTTCTCTTATTTTTGGTAAAACCTGGAAAATCCGAAGCGAAACCTGGAAAACTGATTTAGGCATCAGCGTACATGCAGTGAAAGCAAACTGACCTATGAGCATGCACGAGCTTTTTGACCGTTTGTGTGGTTCAATTTTCTGTGATAGCAACCAATCAGATTCAAGGTCAGTTTTTGCAACTTTTGACGTGTAGTTACCTCAATGAATGAGACAGTCACTCTTTCCTTTTAGTATGGGCTTTCTTAGCATTTTTTTTTACTAAGTTCTCATTAGAAGCAGATCAAATACAACTAAACCCTATGTTTACATGAGCGTTGTCGCAAATCATACCGTTTTGTTCGTGGTGAACTTTGCGTGGATTTTTGCTGCATAAGTTATTATTTTTATAGAAGTTGAAACAATGAGCAAGAAAACAATTTTTAATTTGGAATGGACAGACAAGCGTCTGAATTCTCAGTATGTGGATTGGATTGAGGCGGTTGCTATCAATCCCTTCAAAGCACGCTGCAGATTGTGTTGCAAAACTTTCAGTTTAAGTAATATGGGGCTGCAGACTATTACTAGCCATTTAAAAAGTGCAAAGCACAAAAGTATTGTAGGAGGCCAGAAATCCACCTCTGTTGCCGAGCTGTTTGGAAAGTTAAATGAGTGGGAAAAATCTCCCACCAAGAATGAAGAGCCCACACCATCTTTTGTATTGAAAGAAGAAACGCTGTCAGCGGAGATAATTTGGATTATGAAGGTAATCAGTTCTCATTCATCCTACAATGGATTTAGACTGCTGAAATTTTTCAGGCTATGTTCCCCGACTGTGGCATTGCGAAAAAAATTAGTTTGGGTAGCATGAAAATGGCGTATATCGCCGCATTTGGGCTAGCCCCATATTTTCATTCATCACTTTTAAAAGAAATTGGATCCTCGCATTTTGTTTTATACTTTGATGAAGCTCTCAATAGGGTTTCACAAAAAGGACAAATGGATGTGATTATTCGCTACGGCCAGAAAATTCTAATCAAGTGAAAGTGATATACTTGAACTCTGCTTTCCTTGGCCATTCAACTGCAGAAGATTTATATAAAAGTTTTTGCGAAAGCACCATTGAAATAAATTTGAAAAATCTTCTGCAAATTTCAATGGATGGTCCTAATGTGAACTTAAAATTTTGGAGACATCTGCATAATCAGCTAAAAGAAGAAAAAGGATTTTCATTATTGAATATAGGCACTTGTAGTCTCCATATAATTCATGTTACCTACCAGAGAGGCAATATGCTTTCTGAGTGGAAATTAAATGTACTGTTTCAGTCTCTATAAACTTTTTAAAAACAGTCCAGCTAGACGTGCTGACTTTATTGCTGTAACTGAAACAAATGTTTTTCCTTTAAAGTTTTGCCAGATTAGATGGGTCAAGAATGTTTCTGTTGCCGAAAGAGCTCTAGAAATTTTCCCCCGTGTTAAAAAGTATATTGAAACAGCTAGGAAAAGTTTGACTGAAACAATGACTGTTAGTGCTATAGAAGATGTAAAGATAAGCTCATTTTGGCTAAGATATCATTTTTCATTTCTGTGGCTGCTATTTTAGAACCCTTTTTGAGGTCTTTTCAGAGTCCATCTCCTATGATTCCATTTTTGTTTGATTCATTGACAGATATGTTAAAGAAGCTTATGTCAAGGTTTGTGAAAACTGAAGTAATAAGGGAAGCAACCACCTCCTTTAAACAACTTAAAGTTAAAGTAGAATCTTCTAAAACACATAAAAGGAGTTGTGAGTTAGATGTAGGAATTGCTGCCAGGAGCTTTTTAGTGAAAAGTGATGCCTCTGAAGCAGAAAAGGCCAGCTTCTTTAATGAATGCAAAAGTTTTCTGGTAAGTATGCCCTCGAAGATAATCGAGAAAGCTCCAGTTAGTTTTGCGATAGTAAGAGCAATGTCTTGTTTTGATCCTCACCTTCTGTCTTCTAATGTAATATTGTGTGAAAATCGCATGGATACATTGTTGCAGATATTGCATGAGAACAATATTTTTCCTGCTTTATCTGCAGATAGATCAAAGCAACAGTTTTTGGAATTTTCTATGAAAGTAGCCAAAGAGTGGAAACAAGATTTTTAAAATTATTCTTATAAAAAAATCTCCTTTAGATGTTTTTTTTTTTCATAAATATCTTAATGTAAAAGAAGATTTTAAAGATTTAATGGACTGTTGTAAAGATTGTTATGACTCTTTCTCATGGCAACGCTTCATCAGAGTCTGGATTTTCAATCAATAAAGACATTTTAGTTGAAAATATGCAAGAAAAATCTTTAGTGGCATTGCGATGCATATATGATGCCGTTAAGTCACAAGGTGGACCTTTATTTGTTAAATTAATGCCAGAAATGTTTCACCATGTCAAAATGTCCCGATACCATATGTCATTGGAAGAGAAGAAAACACATGATGAAAAAGCTAATACAGAAAGAACAAGGACATTAGCCCCAATTCAAGTCTTGCAATAGAAAAGAGCAAGGCTTGCTAATGATATCCACCTTGAGCAACAAAAGATTGAGGCTGAAATCAATGAACTCAAGAGAAAAACTAGTTGAAGCTCAGAATATAAATTATATAAATGCAATATATCGCTAATTTTCCGTAGTAACATAAAATATTAAATTATATGAGCAAAATTTATTTTTGGTGACCCCAATTTGCTCATATTTACATATGTATAATCTAGAATTTTTCATATCAATTCGCATTTGCCCAAATCTCTTTTTGTTTATTTATGTATTATAATTTTATCTCATTGGTGTGCAACAAATTTAATAAAATTATATCTGTTAGTTTCTTTCTTTAGTTGAGCATTGGTTACTTGTTTAGTAAAATCTAGAAGCCTGAAATTGGTTAGTATAAAAATTTTCTTATAACTTCCTTTTTGAGTTAGCAGTTACAAGTTTGGCAATATTGTTAAAAGTATTTAATTCATTTTGATTAATCATCACTTGTACAATATATATATATAGGTCTTATAATTTTTCTGTTATCTATTTTTTAAAAATATATTGCTACGTATGTGCAATCAATGATTTTAATTTAGTCTGGTTTTTTTAAGGCAGTCTTGTGTTTAGTTGCAAACTTGATGATTTTATGTATATTCAAGGGAATAGATTATTTATTATGCACGGAACATTGAATTTTAACTTTATTATATTTTTTTTCCTGGAATTTTTTTTTTGAAATTTTCCTGGAAAAGTCAGGGAATTTAATTTTCAAAAATAAGTGGGAACCCTGTTGTAAGTTTCACTGTACTAAGTCTTGGATTTTTCTTGATTTTATGCATGATAAAATTTCATTTCTTTGTTAGTGTTAGCTTGTGAGGAACTCCTGATTTCAATGCATTTTCCAACAGTTCCACGTAGTTTCCATCATTTTATAATAGCAAAGGCAGTGGAATGACTTACTTTAACAAGTTTTCCGATAGTTCTGATGCTTTTACCATCTTTAAAATGTTCTATGATTAAATTCATAATAGAATTTGTTGTAACTTTGTAGCGCCCGGCCATGTTTACTTAAAATATAGAAATGTAAACAAAAACACTAGTTGAATCCATGCCAAAATGTACTAAAAGTGTAGTTTCAGCTAAAGGATACCCAGCACAGTATTAAAATGTTTGATTATTTGCATATTTTTGTGTACATTTGTTGAATGTTCAAAGTGTCCAGTTACTTATGTGAGATTGTTTTTAACACTTTCTTGGTAAATTAATTTTTTCAAAAAAAGGGTATTGAATTTATTTTCATTACAATATGTAGGTTTTATTATAGACAAAGGAAACTTTATATGAAAAAATTTTGAAGTAAATCCTTTAATATTTAGATGTTTTTTATAAGTAAGTTTCAAAAACACAAGTGTCCTAAAACAAATGCGAGCCACTGTATATGAATCATTTTCGTGCAATAATTATTTCCAAAGTTATTGGCGAAAAAATGAGCAAACATGCTTTTTCTTGAAAAAGATATTGTAATTAGATTTTGTTACAATTGATAACTAAAAGTTTTTCATTTTTCAAGTATTTTATGAAATCAGCGAACTTTAATAAATATCTTTCAGGTTTGTGTAGATGATGTTATGGCAACGATGAAAAACAATGCAGCTAAAGCAACTCACATACTTTTAAAAGCTATTCCTGCCATTGCAGAGAAAGATTGGACAGACATTTGGAATAAGCAGGAGGTACTTTATTTTAAACATTGAAATATTTGTATGAAAGCAAACATACATATGATGGAATTTTCCTATTTTTAAAAATGCTGCTGAACTTTTAATATATTAACTCATTATTTCTACTCAAGTTCTGTTAAGTTCACTTTAACTAGAAGATGCATGTTTTCCAGAGCCTTTATCTGGGACTTTCCCCATTTCCAGCATTACTTAAGGTGCATGCACATCATGATCTGCCCTTTTTCTGTTTTGGACGCTGTGCTTAGTGCATGCCACTTTGGTTTGTGGTCAAGCTTTTGCTCTACAATTCTAAAATAATCGTCAAGATGAAATTTTCTTCATAACTATAAAGAGATGAAATATAGAAATGGTTCAAGTGTAAATTCGTTGCCTTTTCTTCCAGAAAATCTACATCCATAGTTAAGTATTCATAGTATAGCATGATTTTAAATCCATACATATGTTGGGTGTTTGTACTCTTAGAAGTCATCTGTAACCAGAGGCATAAGAAGTACCACACCGGGTACCAGCTCTGAGGGGGTGACAAAAAAGGTTTTTTTTTTATTAATGCACCTTTTTGTTGCATAAAATAGCATGTCGAATAATTTACATAGGCTTTAACAAACTCTAATTGTAGTATATTATGGGTGAACAATGTGATGCTGTAATGATTTAATATTACTATGTGGTTCATGGGCAAGCAAGGATTTGACAACTTAAACCTAAAGCATTGTTTGTATCCTGTGCAAACCACTCTCTTAATCTGTGTGGAGTCTTTTGCAACAGTTCCATTATGTGCAGCTTTTTTTGTACCTTAGAAAGTCCATACTTGTTTTTCTCGGATTCAACATACAGATGGACAATCCTTCTACCAAATGTTGAAGTTATAGTTAAGCAGCTTTCGAAAACAAGATGGAGTGCTCACTATGAAGCTGTTAAGCCTGTGTTTAAGACTGTCAATGTCATTGAGGAAAAGCTCAAACTCTATTGCCTGCAATGTGTGATTTCTCGTTTTCGTGTTTCTGGAATAACTAGCCACCTTCAGCAACCAGCTTGTTTGCCGGGAATGTAATTTTAATTGAATCTCTTATGCGTAATTTGAAATTCATGGTTCCCTTAACAAATTCATTTTAAATTGTGATAGACGTTTAACCCATGTTCTTTCATTAGCCTTGCTCCTGTTCTGTTCTTTGTCTGCATGATGGGCCCTAATGGAATCAAGTGACTGTTTGCATCATGCAACATCCAATTGTATGTTATCGGCATCAACTTCACTCTATTATTTCTCTTGCAAAATATGCATTTTATTTTAACTTTAAAATGGCACGACATATTTTACTTCCAGCAGCATGTTAGCTGAATGAAAATTTTCTGATTAAAACATAACATTAAACATTAAGATATCACTTCAACAATGGAAGAGAAACTTGCAAATAAATATTTTTTTAAACAATGAAAACGGTTTGAACGTTTTGAAACAATGAAAAGTATTGTTTAAATTATGCCAAAAAATATTTTTAAAAATTTATTAAAATTAGAGAAAAAAAATCTTTCGGTAATTGTTATCATTGAAAAGGTGATTTTTTGCACTTTCAGTTGGTGTAAAAATTATTTTTATGCTGTTATATTTTTGGAAGTTATTAAGGGAAAACGACAAAATTTCATTTAATTTTAATTAATTAAAATTCTAATTAAAATTTTTAAAAAAGGGCTCAAAGGTGCACATTCCCACCCTCCAAAGTATGTTTGTGCCAAATTTTGTAGCTCTATGTCCGCGGTCTGCCCTGTAGAGTGCCAACACATAGACACATATTCTCCTTTATTATTAGTAGAGATGTCTTATAAGAAGTCATCCTTGTTCAAAAGTATTTGCAGATTCTTGTAATAAGGTTTGAGAAATCTGTTATCAAGATGAGAAGTCTAAAGATCTTTTTTAAAGGACAAAAGAAATTACCTTGTTTAGGAAGCACTGCAATTTGCAAAAGACACTTGGACATTCCTGTAGCAAAAAGAACTGTTAAGAGGAAGAAAATTATGCCCAAAGAGAGAAGGTTGCAGACGAGTCGCTGACTTTGGACTAAGAACTGAAAAGGTCAATATGAGAGTGCATCGACAGGGTCAACAAGATACACATTGTGAAGGCATAGAATGTATATTAGATTTGCAGTTTTAGAGCTCAGCAATCTGATTGAAACCTTGGAAACTGAACTTCCCATGTTTGTACAAAGTTTGGTTGAAAATTACAATGACCTTTCTGCAGATGAAATCCTTACAGAAATTCCACGCCTATGATGATTTCTAAAAGTCGCCAAAGTGCCAAAAGAAGAGTGTCTTGGTTGGACTTCCCTTAAGATTCTTAGAGTTTGTGGTTGAATATGAACTTTTCGACTCTTTTTCCAATCTCACTTTAGCATTAAGATTTTTCTTAACTTGTGTGTTTCTGTTGCATTATGTGAGAGGAGTTTTTTTAAACTCAAACTAATTAAGAATTATCTCGGATCCACTATGAACCAGCACAACTCTCTAGCTTAGCCATTTTGTCAATTGAAAATAGTGTAGCTGAAGGTATCGATTTTGATGACGGAATTTCAAAATTTGCAGAAGAAAAGGTTAGAAAGAAGAGATTCTAAGTATCATGTTAAAGTACAGTTTGTCTTGTAAACTTGTAAGTCAAACTTGTATAAAATTGAGTTTTCATTAAATTTCATTATAATAATAAAGTTTTGCATTAGGTACTAGGTATAACATTGTATATTAAACTGGCTTATTATTAAAAAGGCATTTTACATTTTTTATTCATAAAAAATTGTTTACTAAATAATTAGCATTACGCCCTCTTTACTTTACCAGTTGAATTAAAAAATTGCTTTTTCAATAAATTTAATTTTATATTTTGGTGGACTTGGGGGTGACAAGTGTAAACCCTGTACCAGGTGCCACCAGACCTTGCTACACCACTGTCTGTAACTTGATTTAACAATTGGAATAACACCAAACTTGGTTGGGGCTTTTATAAAAAGAACGTAGGAGGAAAAAACTCATAATTCCAAACATTAGGAATAGAAGGAAATTTCGTGTTCTAGTTTATGTAGCTGAAAATTAGCATAAAGCACAGGTAAGAATTCTAAATGTAAATTTACAGCTATATAGGCAACAGCAGTATTACTAATTCAGACTATAAAGAAGTAAGAGAAAGCTTTGAAAGATATGGCAAGGACCAGCTGAACTCAATTTGGTTCTTACATTATCACGGTGTGAATTATTGTGAAATTTTTTAATTTCACAGTTCAATGGTCTATTTAGTAGGATCTCAAACTTGACTACCTTATTGAACAACATATCATACACGTTGACGAATATTCTTTGCAATATCTTGCATTCAGAAGTATAAAATGCAGTGCAGAGTGTGGTCCACACGAATGGTGGCCTTATTAAAGGTGGACTATGTGAAATGAAAGTGCTGATTGAAACAATGTTTCCTGTGTAATCTTTGTTATTTTTCTTTTCTTCGAAATACCTTTTTTTAAACTGCACAATGTTATATTTATCCTGTTCAGTGATATCATAGCTATAAAATTTTTTCAACGATTCCTTCTTCCCATGTCATTATTAGTCACCTAATAAGTTTGGTGCTATTTCCATTGTTAGATCAGAATATAAATAACTCTGAGTAGTATCAGTTTAAATATAAACATGCTGCATGTTTCTATTTTTAATACTGCTTTCAAGGTGTACAGCATTATTGTACTGTTAGGGGAGAATTGCTGAATTTGGACTGGTATTTTCAATTCTATTATACATTTGGGTCGTAAAAAAAGGCAAATTATGTTGTAAAAATGTAAATGTGGTCTAGTCGGTCTTAAAAGAGAGCATTTTGTTGTTACAATTAGAAAACTAGTGTTTAAATTTAGATATCATCAATTATTTTAACAGAAGACAAAAAGCCCTTGCGCTGTTTTAAAGTAAGTAGGAAAATGTTATTATATCCTCAGATAGGAAATTTGACTACAATTTACTGTAATAACTTTATTAAAATAGTTAAAAATAAGAATAGGGGATTTTTGTTGTTGTTATTCAAACCTAGCCTATGGACCTAGCCTACCTATGCCTAGATTGGACCACAAACATTTGCCTAAATTAGACTGTTTAAATCAGTGGGATTATTATCTTAAACTACAGGAATAACTCGGTAAGCAATTATCACACCATTAGTAGTCCTCATAAATTGGAAGTAGAACAAGTCCAAGCAAAAAAGAAAAGACAATAAAAGGACACTAAAACCATCATATGTTGGATTCAAAAGAACAAAAACTAAGAATATACATCATTTGTGAGGAAACAAAGGAAGAAGTGATACAGTGCATAAAATGTGATAATTAGGTTCATGCGTTGTGTGCTGGTATGAATTTGAGAATTAAAAAATACTTTTGCTTTAATTGTGCTTAACCCTCTGAGCGCCCAATTATTTTGAACTTTTAGCTATCAGGTTAGAAAACTTAGCTTTTAAAGGAAATGAATCAATCTTTTTTGTATTTGATTACATCTTTGAAATCTTAAGAACACTTTATCCATGGTTGTTTAAGAAAATATGCATATAAATATGAGCTATCGCTTTTGAACTGAACAATGAAAACGGAAAAAGACGTTTGCACAGCTTGGAGAGTTAAAGAAATTGATTGTCCAATTTATGAAGCCAGTGGTTCAACATAGGAAACTGGTTTCTTTAATAGGACTGATGACATAATTTTTTAAAGCTATTTTTTTCCCCTTTTATAATGTATTTTATAAAAAGATAATTGCATAGTTCTGAAGATAACTATAAAAAAAAAATCTACTACTTGTTTTCACTAAAATTGGTCCAGTAGTACAAACTCGGCAACTTTCCCCTATATAGCGTAATTATACTTTTCTGATTTAAAAAAACTGCAAGTGTTATTTCATAAGTAAAAACTGCATGAAAAATCTACTAATAAAATATCTTTTAAGTCTATAATACAATAATTTCTTTTTCAGGCATGTGCAAAATCTGCAGTTATGCTGTAAGGATTGCTGGCTTATGAGAAGAAACATGAGATTATAAAAGTACAACTTTTGCTTTCAACAAGTTAATATTTTGACTTCCCAAAGACTTTTGAATAAAGAAAACTATTGCTGTAATTTGGTTTTTATAGTTCTATACATTCATCCTTTTTTACACACATACTTTAAATATTTAAAATAAATATTAAACTAAGTGAATTACATTATGCCTAATTTATGCTATTATTTTAATTCTTGTAATCTATTACACAGTTCTTTTTCCATTAGGTTATGGTTGTTTTTCAAGTGGTATTTCTTAGAAAATAAAGATATGATCCTTATTTAAAATTGTACTAACTGGGATATCATGTCAGTTGCTGGTGAAATTGCAAGGGGAGGGGGTGAGAGTGAACAACTGTCCTATCCGTTTTTTAGTGCTTACTTTTTCAATTTTTCTTATTATTTCTGTTTTCCAAAAAACCTTTAAAATTTCTCAAGTAGTACTGAGACAGAAACTGCTAGCCTTCATAATCCCTTAAATTTTTTTTCAGACTACTAGAAATATAATTTAAGAATATTGTTGGAATCTGTCTTTTCATTTGAAATTTTTAAGATAAAAAGTAAAGCTTGAACAGATTTTTTTTTAAATTGAAGGAAACAAAAATGGGAAACTGCATGATTCCTTGGAATATGAATTTGATAATTCTTGACAAAAAATAGTTCCAAATTACAAGAGAAAAATTAAATACTGAAAATTTTTCAGGCTTTTGGTTCAGAAAACAATTGCTTGTGCAAATCTTTGTATATTTGACATGTTTACAACTTGCTTCAAGGCGACTGAGCAGCCCATTAACTATTTGAAAACAATTTATTATTATTTTTGAGATTATGTAAGTAAAATTAAACTTCTAACTTTGGATTGAGGGAGGTAACACAGGAATACTTTTTGTCTTCAAGGATACCTTAATACCTTTCAAATGTATTTCACTTAAGTAGACAGAAATTAAAAAGTGGGGGGAATTGTAGTTTAAATTGAGGTAAAGAATTGATTGCTCGTTTCCTATCCAACATTCATCCTCCTACACCACACCAGCGATGATTTTGTTTAACGGAGCACACAAACTCAGTGGTTTACAATCTCCGGCACATGATATTTGTCACCAATACCCCTGGCTAAAAGGATGAATTTAACTTGATTTCATCCTCCTACTGGTGTGATGTGGAAATATGGAGACGGGTGCTGGCTCAGGTGTCATTCTTTTTTTCTTCTTCGTCATCTTACCTGGTTCAAAATTGCAAGGTCTGTCTAAAAACCCCCCCCCCCCCCCATGTTGCTTCAAAATCGGATGTGTTAACTGAATCCCTCCAACATTCAAACTAAAGTTTTTAAATATTCATTAACAATAATAAAGTAGTAGTATAGTTATTACTGGTTAGTATTTAAAACTGTCAGATAATTATCTTTCCTTTTTAATAATTCCTTTTAACTAACTTACTGTAGTAGTAGTTTCATAAAACAAAAGACTTGAAAGATGAACATTAGATACTTTTTTTATTCTCTGTAATCAGTTCAGTAGTAAGAAGAATATTTGAAACACATACTACAACATCTAACAGAATAAATCAATTGGTTTTACCTTTTTTTAATCAAATAGATTATCTTTTATTTAATATGAACTAAGATGTGATGCTTTAAATGAGTTTTTTGTCTGAAACTTTTGCTGCACAAATTGCAAATGTATGGCCTCTCGCCACTGTGAATAAGATTATGTCTCTTAAGATTTCCTCTTCCTGGAGTTGTGTAGCTGCAGTAGGAACAGGAAAAAATTTTTTTGTTCCCAGATACAATTCTACCTTGAATGAAATCTGAAATGAAAGAAAACATTTATAATATTTTTCTTTAGATCACCATCTAGAATTTCAATAACACAATTTATAAGAAGAATTTTAAAAATATTTGACATATATATTTATTACTATTGAAATTTCTGAATTTACTTATGTGCATATATTCATTAGTATAAGCTGGGTAGGGAACCTTTTTACACTGAAATGCCTCATTAAATTTCGGCAGTTGGGCAAAAGGCAGCACGAGCAGAATCTTAAGGGTTATTGTTCTGTAATTACTATTATGTTAACAGACAACTATATATTTGAATGCAAATTGTAAATAACTGGCAAGACCGCATGTGAAATTCAAGAAGGCCGCAGGTTCGCCATCCCTGGTATGAGTGATTACTGAATTTGAAAGCTTAGTTACTGAAATGGAAAATGTGACTATAAAAACAATTTTTATTTCGAATATTAGACGACTAATTATGTAACATTAATTACTTTCTATTCGGCTTTAAAAATAAAGAAAATGAAACAAAGAGCGACCCTTTTTTTTCCTGCATTTGAATAGAATCCTAAAAGTAAAATGCAAATATTTTTATTGTACAAAGAAAATGTTTAATCTAATTTGGGTAAAATGAGCTGTGTGATCACCATATAATACAGATTAAAAGAAAATTTTAGAAATCTTAAAAACAATTTTTTTTAGTGTAACGCTGGTTACACACACAGCGGATTTTTATCGAGCGGAAAATTTATCGCGGTGCCGTTCCAACAGTAGTGCACTGATGTAAGTTGGAGCTTACACATTGAGAGGAAAAATAAATGCGTGGACTATTTACCGCCTGTGATAGCTATGCAGTCGCGGACTGCCACTATTGTCTGCAGAAGTTTTTCCATTGTCATCCAAGTAGAGGCGCATGTGGCCAAATGAGAACTTACACACACGGCGTTTTTTTTACTCAGTGTGATTTTCATCTTTGTTTGTATAACTTGATTTGGAATCAATTGGGTTTTTTTTTTCTATTGTGAAGATGTCTGATCTTATAGATAATGAATTTTTAATTGCATTAATCCAAAAAAGGCATGTTTTGTGGGATAAAATGCTTGACATTTTTAAGGACAGAAACATCTTGTTTTAGCCTGGAAATTCGCAGCGACTTTGTTGTATTGGAAAAAATAGAAAGAAATGATTTTCATAAGTTCATACTTTCTCACATATACATACTAGAAAGTGTAAAAAAACGTTGAGATTCTCGAAGTGCCCATTAGCACCACAATATTAAAATATTTTACCTATATAAATATTTTAGTATATAATATGTTTTTACTATATATTTTCCCCTTATTTATACTACATAAAGAACATGCCAACATTATTCTGTTTAAGCAAAATATCAGATATGATGAACAACTTTCGTTTTATAGAGAACTATATATACAGCCTTTTTCTTATTGTAGACTACGTAATCTAATAAGTAATTTAATTTGATTTGGGAAAATAAATAGTATACTATTGAAACTAGGTTGAATTATATTGTACAATATTGACTCGATATTGAACAATATAAAAAAACTCTTGTAAGTAGTAATTCGACATTCTGAAGCAATTGAAGAATTTCGTATCATCCTTCCTCAACTTTTAAAACAAAGTATAGAAAGCTCCAACCTCCTCTTTTTTCATTAATTGGATCCAAATAAACCGATTTTTTTCTTCTCTTCTTAATTCGATGACAGAATAACAATAAAGCTAAAATTTGCTCTCAGTTCATTTCAAACAGCACCAAGGAGTAAGTAATTTAAATAACTCAGTTAAGATAAACTAAGTTTATTTGATGACGAAAGCACGCTGCCGATAGTCGATACAATCAACAGCTGACTCATACAACGGAGATTTTACCGCCGTGTGTGTAAACACTAGATTTCTGTGAGCGTCGAGGTAATTTTCCGCTGGGATAAAAATCTGCTGTGTGTGTAAGGTGATAAAGTAAATATTTATAACTAATAAGTATAAAAATTAGCTTTTATTTTGCATTATACTCTAATTAAAGCATTCATATCAAACCAGAGTTTTACAACCAGAATTTCTTTTTAAAGGTTTTTATGTTGAGATATCAAATAACGTTAATTAGAAGCCTTATTAGAAAATCAATAATTGAATACTAATTAATGATTAACCTGATATGTTAGCATGTTACCACGTACTTTGACACATATTTCAGTTATTGCTATTCTTTGCATTCTTTTCTTTATATACTCTGCTTTTCTAGTACATAATTTTTGATGGAAAATTGGACAGCTATATCTCATTTTTTGCAATGTGTTAAGTGTGTGTTTGGTTTTAATAAAAGAGAATATATGTCCACACTTATCGTGATCAATAGCTAATTTCTAAACCGTTCGAGATAGACATATAGTTCCAAATGGGAAAATGTTTTAAATGAAGGGGAAAATTATAATATATGTTTTTTGAGTCACTAAATATATTTCTGAAAAAAATACGAATTCTAACTTTTTATACGGTCCCCTGGTCCTATCAGTCATATTTAGTAAAATATTCTTGACATTCTAACGTTTTAAACAAAAAAAGTCCCACTCTTCTGCGACTAAAACTGCGTGAGTTCTGGAGCTTCGAATTTTATGATTTTTAACCAATCAGTGTCCTCATCGAGCAAGTACTGTGCATTGACTGGTGGATCGTCTTCAAGATGGCAATTGAAATGGTGTAAAGTAGTCTAAGTCAGCGATATTCAAAGCTCCATAACTCGGTCAGTTTTAGTCGCAGAAGAGTGGGACTTCTTTTGTTTAAAATGTTAGAATGTCAAAAATATTTTACTAAATATGATTGATGGGACCGGGGGACTGCATAAAAAGCTAGATTTCGTAACTTTTTCAGAAATATATTATAATTCTTCCCTTCATTTAAAGCATTTTTCCAATTGGAACTATATGTCTATCTTTAACGGTTTACAAATTAGCTATTGATCACGATAAGTGTGAACACCTGGTATATAAGTGAATTCTTAGTGAGAGTGAAATGCATATACTGTGAGCTTTACTAATTAAAATAAATTATTTACAAAACCTTTTATGTATATACAAAATAATTTAACCACTTAATAGCTGAGGTAAATGGGTGCTAGTTTGTCATAATAAGAAATTCCACTAATGGAGTATGGGTGTTTGCACTGTATTCTAACTTCTTAAAACTTTTTTATTAATCCCCAATACTTTATTACCTGAGTGTAATGTACACAATGAACATACTAAATAATGCAATTAATAATTAAAAAGCATTCAATAGGTTCATTTAGCATATTAAAATACAATACTTGCAAGATTATAGAACAATTTAGAAAGAAAAAATTTTAAGAAAAATAAAATAGTTTTCACTCAAAATAATTCTTCTTTGGTGTTTTCATCTTAATGTAGAATACTTTCAAACAGATAATGGACATGGGGCATCATGAATTTGACAATATATTTTTCGATAAACTCCTGAAAAAAGTATAAAATACAAATAATTGAAAAAGCTGCAAAAATAAAAGAGGCATCTTATTTAATACTTAAAAATATACCTTAAACACATTTAACCCTGTTTCATTCATATCTTATCAATTAACTCTACACTGAATCAGTATATTTTTTTCAACAAAAGTTTTGTAAATTTATATAAATGAGTGCAGGTGCACTAATTAAAACATTTAATTTTGAACATAATTGTTTAATAAAAATATCTTTAGTAAAAAAATTTCTTTCATTAAGTCCAAAAAGGAATATGTAAATAATTTTATAAACCGATTATTAAATTATTCAAAACTAATTGGAAGTAGGAAAAAAAGTGATACAAATATGAAGCACTGCAAAAAGTGAGGTTAAATATTAACTAATTTAAACATAAATTTCTCCCTGCTGATTTTACTTTTGTTCATTTGAAATTGCATGAAAAGTCCTTCCATAACCTATTAGTATCATTTAATATTTAAGCACCTATTAACATTAAAATTTTCTAAGAAGAATTTTTCATAAAAAAAAAAGTTGAGATTTTCATAATTTCAGAGACACACTAAATAGATTGGGAGGTATCAACCAACAATCGATTCACAGATAAATCTGAAATTAAAACAAGTCACAAGCTTTATAATTTAAAAGAAATATCTTTATAAAATGAATTGCATGATTCTATATAATTCCTTTGATAGACCCATTAAATTTATTTATTTGATAGAAACATTTCTGATACAAAACTATTCAAATGGCTAAACAAGATTCATATTATTCTATTTTTCTTAAGAAATTTTATAGTACAAATAATTGTTTCAAGATTTTTCAGAGCAAACAAAAATTGTACAGTATTAAATACAAAAATAATTATATAAATATTTTGAGTATTTACTTGTGTATAATGTAACTGAACTAATGTTCACAAAAAATTATGGCTCAGGCATTTAAACATTATGCAATTAAATAGAGCTACCTAAAAAAAAAGAGATAATTACTCGAGTTAAAATTTCTATATTTAATTTGAGATATATCTGTATATTTGGTAGCTGAGTAACAACAAAAATGTGCTATCTGCTGTTTATCTAAATCTAAAAATCTTTGGTTTCTTTCAGTAAATTTCTGGAAGTTTTCTGAAAGCTCATTATTTCTGTACTTAAATCATTAATTAACTTAAAATTATTAATTTTTTTAATTTGCATTAATTTCTTGAATGATTATCATTAATACAAATGCATTTGAAATGTAAAAGTTAGGTAATCACAACATTGTACTAATAAGGTAAAAAAATTAGTTTTGAAATTTAATTTCTTAAAAATGTTAATTCTGTTACATATTTAAAATAAAAATATTAAAATAATTTAAACAAGTAATCTTTGAGAATACTACATTGAACAGAAAAGTATTAAAAGACTGATGCTCTATTTTTTTTTTTTTTTTCATATTGATAAGTATAACAAATATAAGATATTTCAGTTATTAGATATTAAAGTAAAAATGGAAAATTTAAACTGCAATTTGCTTTTACTACTTAGAAAAAAATGTAGACCACTGAAAGTTCATACCAAGTTTTAAATTAAAATATTGTAAATACAAAAATTCAAATGATTGTAAAATGAATAAAACATTTTTAAATTTTAATTTGATCAAATATATATTTGAAAAAATTTTCACAACCTTTGTGACATTCTTCAAAAATTTAACAATGAGTCATACAAGGTTTTTTTTTTTAAGTGGCAAATAATTATATCACACTAAAAATTTCTGTGTGTGGGGGGGGAGGCGGTTCAAAATGGAAAACTAATGTTGATTTAGTTTAATAATAAGAATGAGCATTTTCCTATTTGAAATAACAAATTTACTTTTAAAAGAAATTTCACACTTTCCTACATGAAATTCTTGATTTGTAAAATTACTTCAAAAAAAAAAAAATAATAAAAGGTTAACCTGGAGTTTAGGGTGCATACTCACTTTGTTTTCCCCTTAAGCTCGCCAATTGTTTGTCACCAAGAGAGAGAGAGAGTGCCAGAACATTTTTTGGATGAGAGTAGCAAATTGTTTTGGCGTCGTTTGTGCATGTACCGTCAGTGATTTGTTTACCAGTCTACGGCGAATGCCCTTAATTTCGCCTCATTTTCATTGGTTTACTGTCTGCTCTCTTCTATTTGATTAGTCAGCGAATGAATTTGAATAATACTTTGTTTGGAATTTTTTGATCATTTACCAAACGATTTTTTTCAATAACCATTCGTTTCTCTTCTAAAGATTTTCCTTCATCAAGTTTGCTAATTCTTTCTCTGTGTTGCTGATTATGGACTCCAAATATCGAAAAAGGAATGTTTTTTCTAGAAACAATGGTTCCCTTGCTACATTTCATCGTCTTCAGATGTCATGTTTTTCCTGTGTGTTTCGTTTCTCAATGAAAAAGCGAAGCTACGAGGGGCCCGCTTTTCTGAAAGCAAAGGTGCTGATGTTTTTTTAAGTTAAAAAAATTTGCCCGGTACACATTTGCAATTGCATGCTCAATCTCTCGTTTTGAGATCTGTAGGCATCAAATGCGCAGGAGACCTATAAAAAGCTCACTGCGCATCCTAAACAGTGTTTGGCGATGGCAAATAAAATTGCGCCAAAGAAAATTGGTGAGAAAATAGTATGCACCCTAAACTCCAGGTTTATCAAAATACATATATATATATACACAAGTAAATTCTTATGTAGTAACATTTTGATTCAGTTTTTTGATAATTTATAAGGTACAGGGATAGAAAAAAGGATACATAAATGTCTGATACTTATACGACTCATTGTATTAAAATAATGAGGTAAACAGATAATGAATGAAAATAATCATTGAATTATTTTTAGTATTAGAGGAAATATAGATGTATATGTTAGACTTCTTTTTATGAATCTGCAAAATTTAAACACATACATAATATTAAATAAGATACTAATTCGAAAAAGAATTTTTTTGTTACTGATCAGAAGCTTATCAAATGAAAGCATGGCAAAATCTGAAAATGAATTAATAGTATATAATGCTTTAAAAATTTACTCTGTATTAAAATCCGACATAAATATACACAGACAGATATGAAGACACATATAGGCATAAGTTCCATGTAGGTGCAGTATATTAACAATATGTAGGCACAGTATGTATAATAATTATTTAAAACAGCTTTAACAATCATATAATTAAAAAAAATCTCATACAAAAATTCTATAGTAAGTGACAATTCAAATTTATAGTACATAGAAAACTATGAATGACCGTACCAATAGTGGGATAGTGTATTATAGTTTTCTACCTAGCTTAGGCTTAAAACTAAATTCTGTTCTCATTCATAAAATACTTTTACATTCATTACAATCATATTTAGGACTATTTATCCTGGCATAATGATACACCTCATAGATTTCGATGGGCTGTGAACTTGAGTTGTCTCTGACTATGATATCAATTATTTTTTACATCATACTGCTATATGTTACCTATAATTTGGATATGCAATAAATAATTTTATAAAAATAAGTATTGGTTGGCTATTTTATATAGATATCTGATTATTGGTACAACACAAAATATGCCTTTTTAAATTTTCTTTTTGATTAAAACTTCTTTTGCATTTAGAACAAACATAAGGCTGTTCTCCAGAATGAATAATTAAATGTCTTTTTAGATGTTCCTTTTGAGTGAATGCTTTATTGCACAAAGAGCAAACATATGGCTTTTCCCCAGTGTGAGTTATTAGATGCCGGTCCAAGTTATTCTTATAAGCTGTGCAATAATTACAAAATGGGCATGAATAAATGTGGATTCTTTTCCAACTTTCAATAACTGGATTAAAATCTGAAACAAAAAAAAAGTTATATTTTTTTAAGAACTTAATTTTTTTCAGTGCTACCATTATTTTATTAAAATAAAAGGTGTTTGAGAATTATTAGAAACATTAAAAAACTATAGCAGGGTAGAAATAAAATGTCTATTATAATCTGCTCACAATAATTAATAAATTTCATTTTCACAGTACATCCAAGCAATGCATGATTTCACACGATGTACTGGCAAGGAATTATAGTATTAATAATATTGATATGCTGGTTCAGTTCTTCCAATTAGGCACTGACCATTAAGGTATTTGATACATAGGGTCAGGTGGGGTAAAGTGGTCAGGTGGAAAATGCTATAACTTTGTAATGAATATTGGTATGAATGTAATTATTTTTATTTTAGCTTTTAACAGTTAAGAACTAAGTTTAACATTCAAAATTATACTAATTGCAACACCCATTATGTTTATTTATGTAGCAGTTTGAAGTTAGAATACCCAATTTAAATTTTTTCCTACATTTTGTTTAATTAAGTTTTCATTAGATCGACTCTGCAGAAAGCTTCATATAGATCTCAAGAATAAGTCCTCATTAACAGATAAGCTGGATTAATTACAGATATTATTTTATAGTAATTTAAGTATGATGGGTTAAAATGGTCATGGGGATAGGCTTAACACGCATCGCAGTTTTAAAATTACTTAAGCTTAATTTCTTAGAGATGTTAGTTAAATATTAATTAAGATATACTACAGATTGTAATTAATGATATGAAACTGGGTAAACCCAATTTTTGTGTCCAAATCATCATATAATGCATATATGAAATCTGCCAATTGCAAAAAAGGGATGTACTTTTTAGTGTATCAGCAAATGATTTTATGCTACCTTTTATTATTTACAACGGAGCTCATTTATATGAGCAACAGACTAAAGGCATTGCTAAAATAGACTAAAGGTAATGCTTTATGCAATTTTCTTTAGGTTTCCAAAAACCTATTCTTTTAAATTATGATGGGCAAGGAAGTTTTATGACTTATGGAACAGTAAAAAAGGCCATGCATAATTGTATTATAATTTTATGCTTGCCCCTACACATGAGTCATGTTCTCATGTCCAGCCATTAGATGTTGGAGTATTTTCCTCTTTAATAAAAGCTTGGAGAGAGATCTTTAAAGAAATTGGTCCAGGAACATTGATTGCAGAATATTTTACTAAGTGTTTTCCCATTTTTAAAAATATTATAGATTGTCTTCTTCCAGAAAATGCAATCATTGATTTTAAAGGCCATGGTATGTTTCCTATTACGAAGTAGAAAGGGTGAAGCATACTATAATATCTGAAACAGATGTTCAACCTACCATAGTTGAGTCTCTACTGTTAATTTGAATGGAAATTCAGAACCAGGACCATCTCATACAAATAGTTTAAACCTAGAAAATGGTGAAATTTCAGGCATAACTGTACATAGTTCTGCCTTTAAAAATTTGGCATGAGCTGTACTTACAACTCTATAACCACCTGTTTCAGCTATACCTAAAGCGACCATATAAGATTCAAAAGAGAGAGAGAGAAAAACAACGCCAAAGCAATAATGGTTTGACTGAAGAAATAGTAAAAAAACAACTACAAAAGAAAGTTGCAAGAAAGCAGTTAAAAACATGCAAAGACAAACTTAATAAAAGGCAGAAAATGCCTTTTATTCAGTCAAATGAATCCACAATTACAGATAATCATTTATCACAGTATTTCTACACGATTTTTGCAAAATATGAAGAAGGGGTCAATCAAAGAGCTTATTGGACAGGTTTTTGATAAAAAAATAAATTGCTGTCAATAAAATACTTAAACTTGAGACTATTACACATTTCCTGAAAATTATGACATTGTTAGTATGGAAGAGTCAGATATCCTTAAAATTTTTGATTAGATAACTTTTGATCATAGGTTATTAAAAATGTATAATTTGATCAAATAAATTGATTTTCTTTTAAAGTTGAAACAATATTGAGTTTTCATTAAATATTTAAAAAAAACTGTGCTTACTTATAATATGTTTTTCTGCTTATTCTTTTAATTATGACCACTTTACCCAAAGAAACGAGACAAATGTATTATGCCACCTAATGCTCTTTAATTAAAATTTGACAGTTTCCTTATTTTGATTCATCCCTTTCTTAATTTCATCTCCAAAATTTTCAACAAATGAAATGCAAAATTTTAAACAAATGAAATGTAACACAAATATTCCCTTTCTATAAAACGATTGTAGAAGTTCCACATCATATGACTTTTTCATGCTGTCCTACGATCGATTTGCAAGAAATTCATATGTTTATGACTATTTCGTTCTCATAAATGTTATCTTAGATGCAATAGTAAGAAAACAGATTCACATGATTTGATTTGATCGGCAAAACGAATTTTAACAAAACATCAACATCGAATGCTTGGCCAGAGTAAACAAACAAATTTGTATCACTTTGCATGTGCTGCCATCTTTTGGATTTCAATAATAATAAAACAAATTGTATGAGTTCACTCTCAGGACTTTCGGAGTCTACAATCTTTTCATACTGTTTCTTGTTTCAAGCGCTTTGCCCCCCCCCCTTCTATCCATTCTGTTTCGCAGAGTTTGCCTCATAATTCATAAAGAAAGGGGCTCAGATTTATGGACGAGTTTTCTGTTTTGTTTATCGTATCAAAATAGGACTTCCACCATAACCATCGGCTTCCGGTGGTAATGCTAAGTCAATCGGAATCTTCAAAATTTCAACACTCTGTTTGAAGATGTTAATTCATGTTTAAAGTAGAGTTTAAACATAAATTAACATTTTCAAACAGAGTCTTCAAGTAGAGTTTTCTAATGTTGGCTTGAGGATACTTTGAAAATATTAAACTTCATGTTCCTGTTGCTGTAGCTATAAATGTTTACTTAAAATAAGAGCTTAATTTTACAAAAAGGTTGTCATAATTGTTTTTTTTTATCTCTCTTTTGGTAACTTCTATGGCTTGTTTGGAGGTTAAGTTTTTAACAATACGGTTTAGATAATTACTGGTGGTTAAAATTTAACCAAACGATTTAGCTAATTACAATAACTCTATTTAGAGTTTAGTCTTTTTATGAGCTTTTTTAACCGATTTAAACTATAAGGATTACTCAAACTCAAAGAACACATAATTCAACGCTTTATGTACTATAAGAACTGGTTCGAACTTGCGCTTGATACAGTATTCAACTGGATTTGACGATTGCTTAACTTAGGGTCTATTCTGGTACCCCCGGTTGGATTGGGAGACGTCACTTTTCTCGGCCGTTAACAACGTACGTATCCAACCCAAACGGGGGTACCAGAATAGACCCCTTAGGCCGCAGGATATGCTCGTTCAAGTAATATTATTAGATTGCGGGGAAACTTTTTAAATTAACCAAAGAAAAGAATATGAAATCAAAAAAATTATAATTCAATGTTCTACATTGGATCGCCGAAAATTAATTAATACAAAGAAGTTAAAGTTATAAAATTTCCATTATTCTGATCAATGAGAATGCCTTATAAAAAATCACTATCGCTAAGAAAACCACATTTCATCCAATGAGGAGCAAGGATATAATCTTTCGTTGCGCGGAGAGTTACCGGTATTCGGTAAACGATCTGTGAATCCAAAATAAACAAACCAGAAAACTCGTCCATAGACGAATAGTGTGATTTATATAACATATGAATTTTCTGTTTTGGACAACAGACTACAAGACTTTATTTTTTCATTACGTGCCACCTTTTATATGCTAGTAGAATCGAATTGAAAAATTCCCACAATTCCGAATTTCCCTTTCACTTTAAAAATTGAACATTAAAAGATATCAATAAATTTGATGTTTATGAATTATACAGTGAAGTTAGATCAAAACATTCTATTACCATCGTAAGACAGTGGCGAATCCAGGATTCGGATCTGGGGGGGGGGGGCGCTCAGGTCATAAAAATTCTGTATCGTCGTGACGAATGTCAAACGCCATGGCTTATGTAAACCAGAACACTTAAGCATTACAAACTTTCCTCACCTGACAATAAGAATCATAAAGAGCATTATAATAACTTTCGATAATTTATTTTTTTCCCAGATAGCAATTTTAGTTTGTAGCAAAGTTGCAGCAACCTTGCAAAAAATTTGGTACGACAGGAGTGAAAGCTTTGATATATTTCATGCCGAAGAAGTCAGGCATAAAATTTTGAAAAAGCAGAAGCTGTAGCAGACCAAGAATGCATAAAAAGTATTTATTATAAAGTCAATCGATCTCACCTCGAGATCTCACCCCACAGGGCATCTGGACACATAGTCCATTAGTACAGATACAGAAAAAGAGTAAAGAGGGAATCATCCTCACACAAAAGCAACACACATATACAAGTGAGAAATTTGCATAAAAGAAATGCCAATCACAGAACTCTTCGAAATCTACAAGAGCTCCTTGGCGCACTAGAGCACTGAAAATTCGAACCCGATCTCAAAGGACCGAGAGATAGTATGCAGCAGGGTTGCATCAATGGCTCGCCTCTCACGGTTCTTTAAAAACGAAAATTCAAAGATACAATATTTCCTCAAAAAAATAATCCATTATTAATCTGAGTACATATAAGTGAAAAATTTAAACAATTTACAATAATACTTTGCACGTATCAATATTACTTACCTAATATCTTTAAAAAAATTCACACAAATATATTTAGATTCATTTCTTGAATATGAAAAAGCACAACAAGAAGACGTGTATATTTTATTGAAACCTTCACATAAAAATAGTCCATCTTATAAGATCACTAATTATTATCAGACTCTGAAAATATTTTTGTTAAATTCTTCCAATTTTAGCTTAGGTAATGCTTTGGTAAATACATCTGCAGGGTTTATTTCACCATTAATATGTTTTAGAATAAACATTTCTTCACATACTAAGTTTCTTAAGAAATGATATCTTATGTGTATATGTTTAGTTCTCGAGTTTTCAATAGGCGATATTGAGAAATCGATTGCGGCAATGTTATCACAATATAATGTGAAATTATCCTTGTTTACTTTAAATAATTTTAATTTATCACATTCATTACAAATTCTAATTATCCAAATTAATTCTTTTGCAGCTTGTGTAAGTGCTATGTATTCCGATTCTAATGTAGACAAACTTACGCACTTTTGTTTATTAGTTTTCCATAATATAGGTGATTTGTCTATAAATAATATCATTCTGACCATGGATGTTCTATCATCGCGGTTCGATGCAAAACTTGCGTCACTATAACAATTTATTTTAAACTCATTGATCTGCGATAGTTCAAGTTTCTTGTTTCGGGTGCTTCTAACGTATCCTAACAATTTTAAAAGGGCATTCCAAAGTGATATTCCAGGATTCGACTGGAATTGGGATAAGATATTGATAGCATACGAGATATCTGGCCTAGTTCGATCGGCAATGTAAGCCAAGCATCCAATTAGATTTCTATAAGGCAGTTTTTCTATCTCAGCTATTTCTTCACTATTACTAGGACACTGCAATTTTGAAGGAATCACACCCTGAGCAATAGGGAGAGAAATTATTGGAATTTCATAATTTTCATATGTCTTAAAAATTCTCGAAATGCAGTCACATTGATGAATATACAATTTATTATTCATTTCCTCAAATTCAACACCAAGTAGTTTACGTGTTTTTCCTAAAACCATTAAATCAAATTTGTCACTCAAAAGTTTTACAATGTCAGTAATATGTTGTTCAGTTCTTCCGAAGATAACAATGTCGTCGACATACAAAAATAATACTATGTTATTTTTATACACATATACACAATTTACCCAGTCCAATGTTTGAAAATTAAGACTTGCTAAAACTGAATGAATTTTATAAAACCATTCACGGCCACTTTGATGTAGGCCGTAAAGTGCACGCTTAAGTAAGCATACATGATTTGGTTTATCGAGATTAATAAAACCTTGCGGTTGTTTCATAAGAATAGTTTCTTTGATTGGTGCATACAAATAAGCACATTTGATGTCTATTTGACAGTGCTTCCATTCATGTAAGCATACTAAAACTGAGAAAAACATTCTTATTATAGAAATATTTACAACAGGGTTAAATACGTCATCATAATGTTCCCTTTTTGTTGACTAAAACCTTGCGCCACAAGTCTCGCTTTATGTCTAACTATTTTGCCATTTTCATCCCTTTTAATTGTAAAACCCCATTTATTACCCAATATTTTAATATTCTCGGGTTTGGGGACCAATTCCCATACATTTCTATTAGACATCATATTAATTTCTTCTTTCATAGCCTCTAGCCAAATTTTTGCTTTTGGGGATTTTATAGCCGAATTATAGTTATAAGGAATAACTATATCATCTAGTCATGCTTCTGTATTATTATCCACTTCCTTTAAAGTTTCTGAACTATCTTCAGTTTCCTTTTTGACAATACCAGAATATGTGTTTTTCCCACTGAAATTAAAAAGCGTCGGGTCATATTTAATATTATTCGATCTGCAATAAGATTCTACAGCCTTCTTTGAATTCAATCTTTAATTTGTTCCTTCAACCTTATAAAAAATATCAATTCTGGATTTATCTCTTCTAGGTGCTGCTTCCCTTACCCATACAACTTCACTAAGTGGGGTTCGAAGATTATTCGCTTCGTCAAAATTTTCCGTTTTTATTTCAGTTAGAGATTCTGGTTCTACCTCCCTTTTTACTTCATCACTACTTTCACGATTTGAAATTTCATAGTCTACTTCACTATCAGTTTCTGAATAAGAAGGATAATAACCCAAATTTTTACTTTTAGGGTCCAGCACTGCTCCGCTGTGTACCTCGTTTTCATTAAAAGTCACATTTATGGTTTCTACGACTCTTCGCTCACTAGGGATCCAAATACGATACCCACGCGTTTGTAAGGCATAACCTACCATTATTCCTTTCTTGGAACGCATTTGGAGTTTACTTCTAGTTTGCCTTGGGACACCTACATAGGCTGTGGTACCTAAAATTTTAAAGTGTTTTACAGAAAGTTTCCTGCCACCAAATAATTCAAAAGGGGTTTTCTTTTGACGTTTTTGGCACACTGTTCCAAACGTAGGTGAAACACAATGCTTCAACCCAGAAACCATTTCCGAGACCACTATCTTTAAGCATTGCTTTTACTGCATCCATTGCTGTATAGTTAAAACGTTCGCTAACGCCATTCTGTTCAGGTGAATAGACATTAGTGCGTTCAGCATGGATTCCCTGATCTTCCAAAAATTTATTAAATTCTGTATAACAGAATTCCAGTCCGTTATCGGTTCTTATATTAACAATTTTAGTATTCGTGAACCTTTCAGCCCTCTTCTGATATTTTGTAAAACAAGAGAAAACTCCAGTCTTTCGTTTCATAGGAAAAGTTGTTACCTTCCTAGAATAATCGTCTATAATAGACAGAAAATAACGGTGACCCTGAATTGAGTTAGAGGGTAAAGGTCCGCACACATCTAAATGTAACAGTTCAAGTGGATTAGTAGATCTTATTTTACCGATAGGCTTAAATGAGTGTCTCTTAGATTTGGCCAACCGACATGGTTCACATGTTATGGCTTTACTTTTTAAATTAGGCAATTCTCGTACACTATCATTGTTACTGGTGTTAACTATGTAATGGGGATTTAGATGACAATATTTCGTATGCCATACTTCTAAATCATCATTACTAGAAATTGAAAAACCAACAATTTCATTGTTACGATTTTTATCTGGGTAACTAGGATAACAATAATATAAACCATTTTCCTTATATGCAGTAAATAGTTTTCTCCCTTCTTTACAAAAAATATCAATTTTACCACTTTTGCCAATAAAAAATGCTTTCCCTTTATCAAAAATAGGGCCCGCCATCAAATTACGTCTTAAATTTGGCGAGTACATAACATTACATAAATTAATAAATTCTGTTCTATCATTAGTTTTAAAAAAACATTTTAACAGTACCAACACCTTTTATAGGACAAGTTACACCTTTAACTGCAACAGACTTTTAGTATTTTCAATAGATTTAAAGTCACCAAAAAGTTCCAAGTTACAATAAAAATGTGTACTTGCAGCAGTGTCAAATACCCAACAGCTTTTGTTTTCAATTTCTGAATTAAAACATTCTTCTAGGATAAAGCTGTTTTCACAATTTTGTTTAACTTCTTTACTTATATTACTTTTAAATTTAATACGGCAATTTGCAATTACATGACCAGGCTTACCACAACCAAAACATTTTCGCACTTTTGCGATATATTTCTTACATTTATTTGAAACACATTTATTCAATTTAACCTTTTCAGTCCTATCCAATTTATTCTCTAATGTAATAAAGTCAAGGTCACTTTGACACTGTTTTAATCTGGATTCTTCAGCTAATAATTCAGTTACAACATTATCAAATATAAACTTTTTATCTTCCCAACGATAAATACTTTGAACTATACCTGAAAATTCCATTGGGAGATAACGTATGACTTGGAAAGACTGGTACCATTCCTCAATAGGCGCTTCGGCATCTTTGAGCTGGTTCACGAGCTGGCGTAGACGAGCAGCATACAGTCCTATAGTTTCTCCCTCTTGTATTCTACACGAGAAAAATGCATCCGTCAAGGAGACAGCTCTGGCACGGGATTCCGGACGAAAGGCTTGCCCCCCAGGCTTGTCTTGCATCCTCGGTATTGGAAATCAAAGGTTGATGAGTCTTCTCTGTATTTAGGTATATAATACTATAGGCTCGGCTCTTCCTCAATCTGTAGTCTCTCACTTCCTTAGCAGTAGCTCCTTCAGCAAGTGGGGTTTCGGTTCCTTGCACAATATCCCAACAATCATTTTCCAACAGGATTACTCGAACATCATTACACCAGGAGTTATAATTAGATGCGTCTAACTTTTCTATTGCTTGATACTCCAACTTATCCATCTTGGTCAATTTAAAGTTATTTTCAAATAATATGCTCTTAGCTATTGGCTGTGGCCCATAACCCTGATATATTTCATGCCGAAGAAGTCAGGCATAAAATTTTGAAAAAGCAGAAGCTGTAGCATATGAGCAGGGCAGAGTATAAAAACAGACCAAGAATGCATAAAAAGTATTTATTATAAAATCAATCGATCTCACCTCGAGATATCTCACCCCACAGGGCATCTGGACACATAGTCCATCAGTACAGATACAGAAAAAGAGTAAAGAGGGAATCATCCTCACACAAAAGAAACATACACACACATATATATATAGAAGTGAGAAATTTGCATAAAAGAAACGCCAATCACAGAACTCTTCGAAATCTACATGAGCTCCGTGGCGCACTAGAGCACTGAAAATTCGAACCCGATCTCAAAGGACCGAGAGATAGTATGCGGCAGGGTTGCATCAAGCTTGAAACAAGTTTACGCAAATGAGTTAGTCACCACGCGTCAAACTTGTCACAAGCTTGCGGCGTCAAACTCATTGCAAACTATAGCAAAAACAGAGTACGAACACAACCTCAGATTACAACCATGGACACCTCGCTTCCTAAACCTGTCGCCCTAACCACTCAGCCAGCTAGACTCTGAAAGGAGGCGGTAGATTGCGCTAATAGATCTCGCATACGATTTATTTTATTTTAAACTGTTTCCTTGATTTCATTAATTTTTAAAAATTTGTGTGGAGAATATGATTTGAAGTCAAAGAAAGAGAGAGAGAGAACGATTTTCGTTAATAACTACGTTTTGCTAGTAGAATAAATTATGAAATTAGGATTCAAAAGTAATTATTTTTAAAATGGGACAAAATGTAAGTTATTATTTTTCAATAAACATCGACTGTTTTTTAGGTTTAACTTTTGTTTATAAACGTTAAAATTTCAACCTTAAGAAAAAAGCGATATAGTTTTCTTGAAACTGCGAGTTCTATATTTAGTAAAAAGATGGAAAATGTTTCAAATTCTTTTTATAAGAAAGTTAGTTTTTTCTCAAATTATCATTGATTTATTGAATTAATAAAAAGAAGGACGGTCTAAGAGATGCTATTAAAAATCGGATATGTTTTTTTAAACAGAGACAAAGATTATCTGTACGTGTGCTATCATCTTTGCAGCAAACTTGTTTTGCAACCGTGGTGTGAAGTTCCGTCATGACATCTTCACAGCAAATTTGTTTTGCAATCGTGGTGTGAAGCTTGTCATGACATCTTCACAGCAAAATTGTTTTGCAAGTGGGTTGGTCGATTATGCTTTGTTACTTCCCAGATAGCACTTAAGTTTGCAGCAAGTTTGATTTTGACTTGATATTGCCTTGTCATAGCAAATTTGACACGTCAAACTTGAAGCGAACTTGTGGCAAGTTCACCGTGACAACTAGAGCCACCCTCTCTTGCATTGCAAGTCTGCTGCAAGTTCACAGCGCCACCTCATTTGCAATGCAAATTTGCAAAACAAGCTTGATGCAAAGGTAGCACAAAGAGATAATTATCTTGGTGTCTGTTTTAAAAAAACACATCCGATTTTTAATAGCATCTCCTAGACCGTCCTTCTTTTTATTAATTCAATAAATCAATGATAATTTGTAAAGAAATAACTTTTTTATAAAAAAAAAATTTGAAACATTTTCCATCTTTTAACTAAAAGTTTTTACTTTAAAGAAAACTATATCACCTTTTTCTGAATGTTGAAATTTTAGCGTTTATAAACAAAATTAAGCCGAAAAAACAGTCAATGTTTGTTGAAAAATAAACTTATACATTTTGTCCCATTTTAAAGTAATTACTTTTGAACTCTAATTTCATAATTTATTCTACTAACAGAACGTAGTTATTAGCGAATATCGCTCTCTCTTTGACTTCAAATCATATTCGCAACTCAAAAAATTAACGAAATCAAGAAAATAGTTTAAAATAAATCGTATGCGAATCGAATCGAACGATGTATTAGCGAAATCCATCTTCGACTCTCGGAGTTTAACTGGCCGAATGGTTAGAGCGCCTACTTCCCGAGCGTTAGGTCACGAGTTCTGTCCTGGGTTGTGTTCGTACTCTGTTTTTGCTATAATTTGCAATGAGTTTGCAATGCAAGCTTGCTGCAAGTTCGTCCTATGGTGACTTCAAGGCTTGCGTTAACTTGCTGCAAGCTTGTTTCACACTTGCACACTTGTCGTGACAAATTTGCAGTGCAAGTCTGCTGCAAATTTGCTGCAAACTAAAATTGCTATCTGGGTTTGTATTAAGTTCGCTGCAAAGTTGCCACATCAAGTTTGTCATGACAAGCTAATATCAAGAAAAATCAAACTTGCTGCAAGTGTACATGCTATCTGTGTAATAAAAAATACAATGAAATAAATAGCCAAAAAATGTTTTCGACCTCGTCAACGCTGCAAGTACAAGTGGAATGACTAGAAAAGTAGGAAAATTTTTGAGCCTGTCAAGCCAGAAAGCAATGTTGTCACGTTTTTATTATTTTTTTTAAAAGGGAAATTATAACAAACAGTTGTAGCGATTTTAAACAAAATCAAGAATTCTGGTTTAGCTCGGGGGGTGGGATGCTACAGCCCCATACTCCCCCTAGATTCGCCACTGTTGTAAGATCAAAACATTCTATTTCCACTGATTCTTCAATTTTTTCCATGTCACCCACAAAACTTTTGCTTTGCTCCACAACCCTGCTCTGTAAACATGCATTACAAGTCGCAAGATTTTGGAAAAAAGGAGTTATTACATCACCAAAGTTCCAGAACCTTATTTACAAAGAAAATTTCACCCAAGATGATAAAAGGCACTGTTTAAGGCTGCCGTGTACCTAAACGGAAAACTGGTGCCGATGAAAGCGTCCTCTAACGGTGGGGGTGAAGAGGCGGTCTTTAAATCTTAATTGGCAAGCCGTATCACAGCCTAGAGGTGAACTCGCGGACTACGGATTATATGTTTGCGGTCGCGAAACGGAGGGAGGTAGCACAAGGTCATTCCTTGTCCCCCAAAGACCCCCTCTACTCCTTTGTAAGGGTAATCTGATACCCGACCCGCTAGTCGACCTACACTCCAAATATTGGTGGAGGACGGAGAATGAATTCCGAGACGGGTGTTTGCAAATCGTTTGACGTAAAGATTCCAAAATCTGTGAAACCGTTTTTTAGATTTAAATTTCTTGTTAAATATATTGCCGGATAATTGTTATTTTCTCAAAAGCGGTTGTGGTTGTCCAATTCAGAAACCAAAACTAAGATTTTTATTACATTTGAGAAAATTGTATGAAGTTTTTATGAATATAATATTGTAATATCTGAACATTTCGAATTCGTCCCGAAAAATTTTGAGAACAGTTCAATGGCTTCTTAGCATTACAGAAGTCCACATTATTCTGCATACAAAAAGCAGAGAATGAAAATGTATATTCTGATCAAACCTAATGCTGCGTGCGAGGTTCATTTTAAACAATATATCATGTACTTCGATAAAATTTGCGCATCTAAAAAAAGATACTAATTTAATATTATTTCATCTAATAGACGCACGCACGTTTCTCGTTGGATTACCAAGATTGTGAAGAGTTGAGGATGTTACATTTAATTCTCTCACTTTTATTATAAGAAGATCACTTTTATTATTTAGAAGAAAACTCCAAATATACTGTCTGCTTTTACTTATTTTTTGGGTGGGTGTGTCTACAATTGATTTTTAATTGATTTTTTTTATGAAAATAAAAACTATAATTGGTACTACGCAACAATAATAAATAAATTCACATATCCGTTAAGAATTCTTTGAATAGTTAAACACAGATAAATATGTTTGATTGCGCCAGCACTAAATACAATAAAAGAAATAAACCATCGAGATATGAAAAGGGAAATTTATATCTCGATAAACCATTTAATAAACTTGTAATGCTAGAATTAACAGCAAGACAATATTTTTGCCATTCTCATGAAAAAGGTACAAATAGCTAAAAAAATTTTTATTTTACAAAAGTTTGTAAAAATTTTAAAAAATTGCGTGGACGTTTCCATTTAAGCTTAATAAATAACCTTATATTAGTGGTCAAGTTTTCTGTTTTATTTTTCACTTTTTTTTAAAAGTTTTAAAATTTTTAACCTGTCTAAGAAGGAGACATGATAGTCAACGGAACTTCTACATTTTAAACGAAAGCATAATTGACTAATTATTCGGCAGATTTGGTACAGGTTTATTTCTTATAATTAAACAATCAAATCAGTTATTAAAAACCAGAGCAAGAAACTTAACATTTTAAAATAAATATCACTTTTTTAAATAATGGCATTGACTGTGCGTTTGTTAAATAGTATTTACAAATAATTTCAAATAACGCATCTTCAGCAATTTTTTATATACATCTGTTGAGCCGAAAAAAAGGAACTGGCTTTCATACTGAAATTTAACAGAAAGAGATTTTTGGTGTATTTATAAAGCGTTTTTAAAAGTTTTTTGATACATATTTGAATAAAATGACCTAATATCTAGAATTAGCTGGGAATAATATATTCTAATATTGTTTTATAATTCTTAAACAGGGCCTAATCCGAACCTGGGTCGATTTGAAACAATTTATATTACTTACTTTGAAAAAATTTGCATCTAATAGCAATACTAATTTGGTGAACATTAATTCTTCATAAAATAAACTGTTACATATGCAGTATAATGCTTCTGCTTAGTATTGCGGAAGCCTGTCTTATTCTGCATACTGCCGAGAATGAAAATGTATACAGTGTGGTTATAAAATATTGAACCTATTTCAAAAATTAATAGAAGAAAGAGTACTGTTACAACAGCGGTTTTTTTTAAATGATAGAGTATTTTAATTTTTTTTTTTCAGATAGGTAACGCTTTGTTACGATAGTCGTAAATTTTTGGACAGCTCCCATTTCTGAAAGCCATTGTCTGTGAAAATATCAAAGCTAGAAGAAAAATAAGAACATGCATTTGTAGGGAAATTTACGCTCTTTAATTTGTTGATTCACATGTAGTGTGAAAACTAAATGTTTTTCGATATTTTCAAGAAAAATTAAAAAAGTAAACCAAAAAACGCGCATCGGCTTTTGACGATCTGTAGCCATTGCGTATGGAATTCTCTAGCTGTAACAAATTTAGAACGCTGTAACAAATTTAGAACGCTGTAACGCCGCATTACCTATCTGAAAAAACCCTTTTTATTTGCTCTCTCATTTAAATAAAAAACAAAAACGTAGTTGTAACATTATTAGGTTGCTTTTTTTATTAATTTTTGAAATGGGTTTTATATTTTATGGCCACCCTGTATATTCTGATTAATCCTAACGAGGGTCATTTCAAAAAATATACCATTTACTTCGATTAAATTTTCGCATCTAAAAAAATAAACTAATTTAATACTACATCGTATAATAGACTCACAAATGTTTCTCTTATGATTACCAAGATTGTGAATAGTAGAGGTTGTGACACTTTATGGAAGTGGCAGGGTGAGGGGGGGGGGCTCCCTCACTTTTTGAGGAAAATATTAAATTTTTATTTCATTTTAGCTGCCTATATCATCTAAAATATATCTAAAACTAGGGAGTAATTGCGAAACAACAATGTCTGAGAAAGCTCGCTAATTTTGAAACTAAATTTTTAAATTTTGTTGTCTACTCCCTATTCTCCGGGGTGCTTTTAGGTGTCTACATTTTTTTGACCTCCTCCCCCACCCTTTTTCCACCCAATCGCCGCGACTGCTTTATGGTATGAAGAAAATGGTCTCACTTCTATTATAATAAGTAGGCAAAGGTATTTTTCATCAGAAAAATAAGATGAGCATGAAAATCTGATTTTAATCAAGTAAACGTACAAATAACTCCGAATAAAAACACTCGCAGGGACAAGGTTTGTGTTCATGTGTGAGCACTCTCAGAAAGGCATTCTCGAAGTATTTCTTGAACTATACAATTACCTTAATCACTAAAATAATAATATCCGAATTTGAAAAGGTATTAATTTGTCATGATGGGTTCAATAAAAAAAAATCAAACTGAATCTGTTTTGAATTATGGAATAATCTTAATACAAGTTTTAGAATGATCCGAATTCATAAGTAATCTTCTGTAAATACTTTATGGAATAATTTTTCAAAAATTTCCATTTTGTATATGATTTTATACATCTAAAACTTCTAAATGAATAAAGAAATGAGAGATAAAAGGTTTTGATCCTTCGAGATAAAAATACTAAAGCAAAGGGTATGATGCGTCTATTATACTCATATGAAGATTTAATTACACTGCTCTGCATGAAAATCGGCCCCGATACCATTCCTGCAAATTCTTATGTAAAATGACCCCCTGAATCCGAATATGACCCCTATTTTGCCCCATCACCCACCGTTTTCTCGGGACGCCCCCCTATTTTTATTGCTGTCCGGTAATTTTATGGCCATGAATTTGATTTGGAGGGGAAATCGATTATTTTAACCGTTAAATGTCTGCAGCAAGGGGAGATTTGGGAGATATTTGTCCTTTAAATTAAAATCAATAAAATGACCGGTTTCTGGTTTGTTTCCCAATTTTTCTCTTATTTTCTATGTCCAAGCTCCCCTTTTCCTCTTAAACACCCAAATAATAAAATATAGCAACAATTTTTGGCTAAAGCAGGTGAAGGAGGGAGTCCCGAAGCCCTGACAAGAAAGTTTGGAAGATTCACTGTACAACGTTGCCGCTGTTTATTTTATCTCTGTTCTGTACTTATGGCTATGAATTTGATTTGGAGGGAAAAGTTATTTATAGAATTGTAATAAAAATATAATATAATAAATAAAATTAATATATAAAAATAAAGTTGCGGAAGATTCACTGCCACAACATTGTAGCTTTGCACATCAAACTCAGTTAT
>BGPR01004004.1:0-54946 GCA_013235015.1 Araneus ventricosus
AAATCTAATTGTTTTGAACCAACAATTAGTCAATATTTAAGATTACTAAGATTATTAGTACTAAATATTTAAGAAGTTTAAGTAAAAAATGCGCTATTAAAACGTAAGTAAAAGAAGACTTCTTAGATGAAAACAGACATTGGAGAATAGAAATGAAAATCTACCAACAGACAAAGTTCTCGATTTCAATTTCTATTTCTAAAAGGAGAAGAAAAACGAAAACAACTGAAAACTGAGGAGTTCCTGTTCTGAAAGAAGCTTTCGTAATTGTTTTCCTTTTCTGTTCTTTGAAGTAAAAAATGTCTCTTTAAAGCGCTGACATATTGTGGGACTTTCTTATAGATTTGGGATGGATTTTTTTCTGTTTTTTCACTTTTCTATTCTCGTTTATTTCTCTGTTTGTTCCCCCAGTATTTCTATAGCGGCAAAAGTTTGCAGAGAGATTATAGATTTTTGAAGACTAATATTTTGTATTTTCATAGCTACTAAATCCATTTATCTCTCTCAGTGTCTGGTTCTGGAAGATTAGAAAGAAAGAAGCAAGTACTAAGAGGCACGAAATCCTTTATGAATGGCAATTATCCTTTTTCCAAAGGACAATGTTAATAGTTTTTTCTATATCTATCGTTAGTTGGCAGATAAAATTTAATTTTTTATCTCAGTCTTTATAGACGTTTTCCTTTATATTTAATAAAATTCAGCCAAGGTATTTTAACGATCATTATGAATGTTTCGAACTGTTTAACTCCTTTTACGACTACATGGTTTCCCAAAAAATACATAATACTCTGTATGGCATTCATGTAAATAATTAATAATATTCCAAGAAATTTCGAAATTCAAATTAAATATTCGCAGATTATAATGGTTTTTTTACACGAGTGCATTATAATTTTATAAATGTTTAAAAATTCTCTTTTTATGATATTCTTCTGTCTTTAACTCTTATCATATTGATTTCAGCACCTCTTGCTTTTACATTTTTGTTTTCATCTATACTTTTTGATATTTTTTTTCTTTTTACATTTAAGCATACCAATAAAAGCGCATTTTTTACAAACTTCTTAACTTTTATTATTTTCTACTTTTTACTCGTTAATTTATGACATAATTCATTATTCTAAATTTTATGAAATCTTGTAATTAATTTTTTCTGAAATCCCTCACCAGATGGAGCCTCTCATATGGAGTCAAAATTAAATTAAAATCGTTCGATTATCTGATGATTAAGTTCTGAAAATATTGAAATAAGTTGTTCATCTTGAATACACAACTGTATAAAATTAAAGATTTATAGTACATAAGAAAGTGTGTAGAACAAATGATAAGGATTTCATCGGCCAAAATTGTGTTGTTGTTTCATGTCCCCCTGGCCCAAGATTAGACCAGGTCCATGACACCATGTCGCTCTAACAACTCCACAAGTCCTTTGCCCTCCCCACTCCATAGCTGCCTCGTAGAGGCGCCAATGCAGGCCAAAATTGTTCGGTCATACATCATGTGACCGGCAGAATGTATTGTAACGAAATTGTCTTGTGGGTGTACGTGAATGCAATCCAATAAGCAGGATTTAAAAAAAAATAATAAAGCTCTTTATTTTACAAATATTCCAAGAAAAGAAACGTTGCACAAGTATTGACACAGCACCAGTAAAATTTCACAACAGAGACTTCCAATAAATCTCAACACAGCTCTCAAAGGTTTCTTGTTAGCTCACCAGCCTGCTTGCTGATCAAATTCCAACACACTCCTCTTGGCTTCAGCGCTTGCTTTTATACTGTTTCAACAGGAAGTGACTTCATTACGTAGGAAGTGACATAATCTCCAGAAAGTTCATGAAGCCAGTAGAAATAGGTTGAAAGTTCGAGGTCCTTCTAGAAAATTCCTTTTGTCGCCAAAGTCGCCAAATTTATCGCCAAGTCGCCAAGATTAACATCTCAGGGAAACGACTTTATAGTAGCTTTGCAACAGTATGAATATCTACTTGGTATTTTCGGTAAAATTACATGGGTTATCCAGAAAGTAAGCTCATTAGAAATTTGCACTGCTAGTTTGCATGTGCGCACAAACCGTTTGCGAGACAAAGACATCAGTGTTAGGGAAATCAGTACGTATACATCAAATGTTGTGATAAAGTTTAAGAAAATAGATACGCACGCTGCGGCCCTATGAAGCATCTGCAATGCAGTGAATCATAGCAGATATTGGATGGAAAATATTCTCCCATCCCACTTACAGCCCAGATTTTTTATATCTTTTTGCAACTTAAAGGCTTCCTTTCTGTCAAAAGGTCCCCGGATGACAGTGTTGCGGAATAAGTTGTTAACACCTGGTTATCATCACAGGCGGCATCGTACTTCGATACGGGAAATGAATGAAAAAGTAACGAATATTAGTTTCACTCCTGTTACAACAGTCCGTAACAGTCGGCTGTTGAGTGCTATTGCTCTATTATTTGTTATAACTAGTAAATAAAAACAATTAAGTAAATGTACGAAATAAATATGCTTTTTGATTATCATAAACTCGACTTTCTCATACGAATGTACATTTTTGGATATCTTCCTTTTAACGATGGAGTCTAAAATTTGATTTAGATCTACAATTTTGGCTTTAAAATGCATCAACCTGTGTTCAACGACTTTTAAACTATGAAGTTTACAGAGAGAATGTGTCTGCTTGCCTGTATTCCCACCCATCTGTATCTCTCTATCCGCCCGCCTGTCCTTATATAGCAATATTTTATAGAACTAGTTTCTTTCCTTTCTTACCATGTGTACTTCGTCGCAAATCAATACGCGATTATGCGTAGCAAATACTCTTTTAATAAGCATAACAGTAAACCAGCGGGAGAGCCCTTCCCTAAACTTTCTCGCATACTCCTCAAAAAGTTGTCATTTCCCCTCCCCCTGCGTGGATTAAAAAATTCGAACCTACTATAACGCAGAATGCAATGACTATCAGAAGGTTTTTCATTGTAGATTATAGCGATTGTAAAATATTTAGCTGAAGAATCAAATCCAAAGAGATGCGTACCGATTCCACTCTTGCCGGCTCAAGGGCAAAGTGACGTAATTCTTCGCGTGCACAGATATTGCTACCAGTACGCATGCGCATGGAGAATCGGATTAAAAAAATTGAATATGCAATTTGAACCCTTTTTTTAACTGATTGAAATAGAATTTGGGCACAGATCTATAATTAATGTTAGCAACCGTCGTACCAATTTTTATTTATCTAAGCCAAAGGGTTTAGGAGATATAATTTTTACAATTATGCGATTATACGGTCCGACAGACCATCAACCCTTCGACGGATTTGGCTCAAAATTTGATACGGTCATGCATTCCTGATGATGAAACTGTGTACAAAATTTTATCCACCTAGCCATTCAAGTGTTTGAGTTATAGTGTTCGCATGACCGCGGACAGATAGACTTTCCGTAGACGGATTTTGTCTGAAATTTGATAGAAATCTACAAATTATGTGTAAAGATCACATACCAAATTTCATCCCCGTAGCTCTAATAGTTTTCGAGTTATCGTGTTCACAGACAGGCAGACATAATTCCAGAATTGTGTTTTTTCGCACACAGGGAGGTCTAAAACGTGGAGATCCGTCAAAATCTCGAGTTCGAATTTTTTGACGATTACAATACTTTCTCTTTGTATACCTCGTATACGAGAAAGTAAAAAAGTAAACCAACAACATGAAAAAAACAAGGTAATTGTTTCGACTGAAAAACACAGTTCGATGGTAGCTTCCGGATCATATACAACTGACAGTCTCATTCTAATCAGATCAAAATTTAAAGCATCTCCCTGGACAGCTTGGAACTGCGAATTGGAACCCTCAGCAGCAACTGAAATTGAAACTGCCAGCAGAAACTGGAACCTGAGTTGCAGAAAAGCAAGGTTCGAGGAGCTTAAATATCTGGTATTTAGAACATCACTTCGACTCCTGTAGATAGAACACGCCCTCTCACGACCACCACAACTTTTGTTTTTGTTTTCATGTAAGAAAGTTTTGCATCACGCAATTTTCAGAGAGTACACCAGCCTAAAAACAGTATCGTGTTAAGAAGTAAATCAATGTGGAATTAATAAAAGACATCGCCGTGCTAATACGGAAAAGTATATTTTTTTTTCCAGCTGTCAATCGCTGTTTCTTTCGGCGAAGTAAGTAATAAGGTATTGCGAACTTTTGCTGACCTTCAGAAAAGAGCTAACTTTTGTTTCGAAATCTGACGGTTTTATTAATAATTACATAGGGCACAGTACAAAACTGAATGGCGAAAAAAGACTACTTCGGCAGCTTCTATTTTTCTTGGTTAAATCGATTGCTCCGAAGTAACCGTAAACACAAAGTTATGTTTTCTATAAGGATAAATTATGCATCTCAAATGAAAAAACAAAATAAGCACCTCCCAAAAAAGCCATAAATGTATTTATTTCTCCAAATTATAAACAAAAAGAAACTTATTTTCCTAAATAAAAAATATTCGAATCAGAATTGTTTCCTCGTAAAAAAAATCCAAAATATTTTTCAAAGTGTAAAAGAACTTCTGTTAATAGCGGTACTCACTATACATAGATAAATGAAGTGTTCACAAAGATTCATTTTTCATATGCATTTTCATTTGTGATCTATATAAATTGTCTCTTTTGTCTCTGGGTTTTTTTTTAATCTATAAATTGTTTAAGACCAGTGCCGAATCCAGGATCTGGGTCTGGGGCTTGAGGTCATAAAAATTTTGTATCGTAGTGACGAATGGCTTATATAAACCAAAACACTTTAACTTTACAGGCTTTCTTCTTCTGACAATAAGAATAATAAAAAAAACACTACAATACGTTCCATAATTTAATAAAAAACACAACGAAATAACTGGCCAAAAAATGTTTTCGACCGCGCCAACGCTACAAGTACAAGTGGAATGACTAGAAAAATAGGAACATTTTCGAGCCTGCCAAGTCAGAAAGCAATGTTGCCACGATTTTATTACTATTTTTAAAAAATAAAAATTAAGATCAAACAGTTGCAGTGATTTTAAATTAAATCAAGAATTTTGGTTTAGCTCTGAGGGGGGGGGGGGCTGCAGCCCGATAGCCCCTCCCCTGGATTCGCCACTGTTTAAGACATTAAACTGAAGCTGGAATATGAAACAATAAATCCGTTCCGTGGTATGTAGAGGCAAATTAAATAAAGACGTCAATCGCTGACAATTCGAAAACAGTTTGTTTCAATTTATTCGTACTTAAATAAAAATGATGCATATTATTTTAAGAAATTTCGTAGTACAACCAAAACCTGATGCAAGTCTAGAGAAACCGGCGACGTTGAAAACAGAAAGGAAAAGATTACGACGCGTCTGAACTATAAATACCGTGGGAAAGGGGAGTCCCCGGAAAATAGGGTTTAGTTGACAGTGAAGATTCTCGTGACCCCTTAAGTTAAAGTTTAGAAGTGCGTTTTAGTAGTTAAAAATTAAGCGGCTTTAAATGGGTTTAATTTTAAAGAAAGAAAAATATTCTTAAACATTACATACCATATAAAAGAAATTACTTTCGCCTTAAAAGAATTTACTCGACTTTCGCATACCGACACTATACGATGCTTTCTGCGTTTAGCTGCGGAATATGGTGAAGAGAAACGAGTAAACATTTTAGATCTCTTCCTAAGAGAGATTAGATCCAAAATTTGATTTCGATCTACAATTTTGGAAATTTTAGGACACATACCAAATTTACTCGTTCATTTAGGGTAAGGTTACTCAAGTCGTACCACAGCTTAAGTCGTACCTACTCTATTCTGAAGTTGTTTCCGTCGAATCGGCAACGCTGACGGCAGTGCGATGACTACCAGCATCGGCGATGTTAATTCCATTGCAGTAGAGTTTCGCTAATTCGAGGAGGACGGAACCGGGCCTACCTCGAACTATCGAAAACTCGAATGATAGAAATCATAAAACTTAATAAATAAATAAATGGAAATAAAAGCAATTTTCAAATTTCAGTGTAGTATATTTGAATGAAAAATGTTCTTATATATTATAACATAACTGCTGATAGCAACAGGTTAATTATATCTTAAAATAATTGTCAATCGTTTTTTGTTTAAACACAATGCTCCGATATATTTCCCGTTTTCTTTGGGAGGGGCAGTTTTGCAGGTGACTTCGTTATGCGCAGGGGACATATGACCCGTCGAACAACAATAAAAAACCAGATGCAGTAATTCTTCCACGTGTTGTGTATGTGTGGGTCATGATTTGGGAGCTAAACTGATTTTTTTCACTAACTCGGATTTATGGAAAACTCGAACAAAGGAGACTCGAATTATCGAGACTCTACTGTATTTAGAACGGAGCTTCGATGAACCTCGAAGAAAAATATGTTTTCGATAGTTTTCTTATAGTTTTCGTGCATATTTCGTAAGACGTAGGTCAATAATATTATTAATAACAGGTTATGAGTTCTTAGGGTATCTATCATTCTGCGCTATTTGAGTAGTTGCTTTTATGCAGTAATGGTTCAATTCATTCTTTTATGATGCTTACTTAAAATTTTACGCCTGCCGTTGCTTAAATCGTACCACAAACGAGTCTCAGTTACGCCTAATCTAAACGCTACATCTAAAGATATAAATCATTTATAGAAAGAAAATACTATTCTTTTTAACATATAATCTTAAATGTGCTTTTCCCAATTTTTAGGAAGGGTCCGTAAACGTGGTAAAACGCACCGATGATACTTAGAGACAAGAAGACATGGGCGAGGCGTTATGAAAATTACCCAATGGTGACATGGGCTTCAACGAAAGTATTGTACCAAAAATGAAATGTCGCTTTCCTGCCTGACTAGTCTTATGTTTTGGAAGAGAGTTTTACAGGGGTAAGTATGGGATGGCCGGACCTGGACCCCTGACCTTGGCGACCATTTTGGTGACTTGGCGACAAATCGATGATTCCAGAAAATGCGACTGTTTTCTCGATATCTCTATTAGGAAAGAAAATACGCTTGAATGTACGAGAAAACTCCTTCTGACGCCACGGCCTGTCGGGGAGAGTATTTAAGGGCCGCGCTTGGATCAGAGAGTGGTGTGTTGATCGACTGGAACGACTTTGGAATTTCGTCTGCAGTACGAGCTAGAAAGCCGGTGAGCTGAGCGCTATTGAAAGTGCCGTTATTGTCGTTATTAGTGATTTGCTGACTGTTTGTGTTGCTGAAAGTACTGAACTGTTATAACCTGTGAATTGTTGTCTGTTTACGTTGCTAACCTGTGCAAGATCTATTGTTTCCTGTACCTGTGCTACGTGTTTTCCTGCATATTTGTGAATAAACCTTCATTCTCCATTATCTTGCGTGTTGGACTGTTTACACCATACACCCACAGAAAGACTTATTCCTAAGCCAAAACTGCGACTTCACCTTCTGGAACTAAATAAACATTATGAATTTGGAAAACCGAAAGGGTTGACGGTATATCATGCGCAATAGCGTAGCGACCAGGGGACAAGGGGGTATACATGCCCAGGGCGCCAATCTTAGGGGGAGGGGGGCATGAAGTCAAAACATTACTGCGTTTATGTCTCTTTTTAAAACTAAATACGTTGAGGGATCTTAAAAATAATCGCTGCAATTCCCCTGGCAACATGTACGCTTGCTAAGCCGCTGATGGCAATTGGGGTAAAAAAGCATTATTCTCCTGGCGCCACTGACAATGGTGACAAAATAGCCGTGGGTTTGTGTAACTTTTTAAAGTCAAATACCATCAGGGGCGAAAAAGACATGGACGAGGCGTTATGAAAATTACCCAATGGTGACATGGGCTTCAACGAAAGTATTGTACCAAAAATGTAATGTAGCTTTCCTGCCTGACTAGTCTTATGTTTTGGAAGAGAGTTTTACAGGGGTAAGTATGGGATGGCCGGACCTGGACCCCTGACCTTGGCGTCCATTTTGGTGACTTGGCGACAAATCGATGATTCCAGAAAATGCGACCGTTTTCTCGATCTCTATTAGGAAAGAAAATACGCTTGAATGTACGAGAAATGGCCCCGGGCGCCGTTCACACAAGCTAAACCAATAACGATGATGAGGGTGGCCATAGAATCATATTATGATCCGAGCGCCACTCGCCCTAGCTACCTCCTTCGTCATATATCAAAACTCGCCCATCCATCTTCTTGCGCTTTAGTGTTACCGCGGTCCCATACGGAAGAACAAACATATCGAAAGACAGTCACGCCGTTGATTGATTTGATCCTAAATTTGATGCGCACGGGAATTTGCGCGCCTGTCTATAACGACATTGCTGGGATCTCGAAACTATATTGTTATAGACAGGTTATCGTTATAGAGAGTTTGCGCATCCAATATTTATGTGCGTGTGCATGTATACAAACATATATTCTTACGCTTATTGATTCACCTTACAGATAATCGCCGACATTAAATTGCATTTTGTAAACATAAAATATACAATTTTATATACCGATATAAAATTGTATGTTTAAACTTTTTCAAAGGCTACAAAATGAAAATATTAGTAGAAATTGCTTTCAGCATCGTCATTTACGGCACCCCCTTAAAACGTCTTCGTTTGCTTATTCACTTTACTTTTTCCCTCAGCATCAACTTTCTTTAGTTCTCGATCGATTTCAGAAATTATTTGTAGCTTTTCTTCAAATGCCAATGTTCTACGCCGCGCCATCCTGGATTCAAATGTTAGCGCATCGAAAGCGGATTGAGAGGAAAAATTGGTCACTCCGAAGTACTAAAAGCGAATAAACAAGTTTCTGTGCCCACCAGGAGTCGGAGGCAGCACGCATCTGTGCACATTCCAATCACTAGGCTCTCCCCGCGTACCCCCTGCTGCTGTAGGCTACCCCCGAATGCCCTGTTGTCTTACATTCTTGTCCATATGGCGTCGTTTTCCAAGAGAAAAATCGGGCTGTACCTGCTTTCTACACAGGCAACGCTATCGTTACAGACAGGTGAATATAAAAAGTGATTATCGTTGCAGTCAGGTTCAAAATAGATTGAATAAATAGGAATTCCTCCTGGACCAACAAAAAATCGTTATAGGCAGGCTTATCGAAATAGGCAGTATCGTTAGACACAGGTTCCACTGCATCTACTACTGTAGTAATAAAATCATATACGAAATTTCATTTTTCCTTTTCCTTGCGTTTTTGACTTAACGTGTTTGCAAACACACGAACCAGACAGATACACGTGTTGCAAAGATGTAACGTCGCTTTCCTGCCTCGCTAGTCTTATAGTTGGGGAGGGAGTTTTACAGGGTAAGCATGGAGTGACGGGCATCCGCCTTTCCGGGACCCCTGACCTTGGCGACCATTTTGGCGACTTGGAGACAAATTTGGCGACCTTTGCGACAAACAGATGATTCCAGAAAATGCGACCCTTTTCTCGATATCTCTATTAGGAAAGGGAATACGCTTGAATATACTAGAAAACTCCATGTGGGCCGCACGGTCTGTCGGAGAAAGTATATAAGGACCGCGTTTGGATCAGAGGGAGTAGTTGTTGATCCATTGGGAACGACTTTAGAGTTTCGTCTGCAGTGCGAGCTAGGAAGCTGGTGAGCTGAGCGCTATTGAAAGTGCTGTTATTGTCGTTATTAGTGATTTGCTGACTGTTTGTGTTGCTAAATATCAAAGTGCTGAACTGTTATTACCTGTGAATTATTGTCTGTTTACATTGCTAATCTGTGCAAGAACTATTGTTTCCTGTGCTACATGTTTTCCTGCATATTTGTGAATAAACCTTCATTCTCCATTATCCTTCTTGTTGGACTGTTTACACCATACACCCACAGAAAGACTTTTGTAACACACGGAATATTCAGATAAATTTCCCATAGCCAGATTTCGTCCAAAATTGCTTTTCTGACTTATGGTTTTCACATATAACGGACAAAGGAACTAACCGACTTCTTACAGAAAGATTGCGTCCAAAATTTCGACAATTTTGGTATGAAGACCACATACCAAATTTCATCCGACGGTCTTGCTGTGTGTTTTAGTTATCATGCTGATAGGCAGATATACAGACATGACTTCGAAAACGAGGTTTTCTTTTTTAGACTTAGAGAGTTTGAAAACGTGGAGATTCATCAAGATCTCGAGGTGAAATTGTTTGATGATTACAATTCTTTCTCTGTGCATATTTTGTAAACGAGAAAAAAACAAAACATTTTAGAGAATCTAAACATAACCGGAGGGAGTGGTCTCCCTTAAATTTTCTCGTATACTTCCCAAAAAGGTGTCATTTCCCTTTCCCCTCCTTGCGGATAAAAAATGAGAACCTTCTGTCACCTAGAATGCCATAACTATCCACTAGTTTCCCTTAGCGATCGCCAAGGTCACGAATATCTCCAGGCGGTCTCCGAGACGCAAAATACCCTTGCGTCATAGTAAGAAAAATTATAATGCAATTTCAACTCCATCTTTTTAACCGATTGAAACAAAAATTGGACATACATCTACAATTAAAGTTAGAAGTCTACTTATCAAATTTCATTTATCTAAGTCATTGTATTAAGGAGTTATCGTGTTCACACGCATTCGATTATATAGACCGACGTACAGTCACCCCTTTGATGCATTTGGTCCAAATTATGATACGGACCTACATTCCTGATTATAAAGCTGCGTACCAAATTTTATCCACCTAGCTATTTAAGTTTTTGAGTTGTCGTGTTCACAGGAACGCGGACAGACTTCCCCACGGACGGAGTTTGTCCAAAATTTGGTAAAAGCCTACGAGTTGTATGCAAAGATAGCATACCAAATTTCATCCCTCTAGTTCAAATAGTTTTTGAATTAGCGTGTTCATAAATAGACAGACAGACACGATTCTAAAATTGTGTTTTTCGGACTAAGGGAGGTCTAAAGCACGGAAATTCACCAAAATCTCGAGTTCGAATTTTTTGACGATTACAATACTTTTTCTTTTTTTATACTTCGTATACGAGAAAGTAAAAATGATGCATCAATTTTATAAAGTTCAAAAAGGCTCCTCCTTATTTTTATTTAATTATTCGTCACGTTTTGGGCATGATTTTGCGTGCATAAATTTCCTTCTAGTATCTAGCTCAACATCATGGAATTATAAGATAAAAAAATTTTTTCCAAGGAACTGGAATTCTTTCTTGTTTATTCAATCTGCATTTATGCAATAACGTTGCATATGCAACGAATAAAAATTTATTTTAAATTCCGCTGAACATGTTAGCAATAACCTACGAAATAAAAGAAATTCTATTGCAAAAACTCCAATTTTCAAGATATCCGTTCCTAAACAACTCAAAACAAAGAGGGATATTTCTGTCCGTAAAGCTTTGAAACCTGCTGACTTCTTCTCAAACATTCAGATCAAATAGAAAATCTCCGACATCGCCCGGGCAACTGCGGATGCCACAGCGAGCAGACGCACGAAAGAAAGAAATGTCTTCCGGCACCGAAATTCTATCATTCAGAGTTGCTTTTCACTTCTGCGATCCCCTCCTTTACAGTTTTCGAAGGGAAAGACTGATTTGAAGCAAAAGCGAGGAAAACTCCGGAACCTTTCAAAAGCAATATAACAGACTGTTTTATGGTAAAAGTATTGACCGTGAATTTTGAGAGGAGGACAAGAAAAAAATAGGCAAAAATAAACTTTTTCTCCAAAGGATGGGGGGTGGGGGAGTCAAAAGAGGTAATTTAATGAAAAGTCGGAGGGGATGCAGCAAAGAAGGATTTGTCTATTTATTTAGTTTTCCTATTGTTTCTTGAGCTCGCATATTTTGTACTTGCTTTCCGATCAGTTGAAATAAGAATCCACGTTTGAAATACATATTTGAAAATTAAAAAGAAGTAAAATTTCGAACAGAGGTGGACGCTTTTTTAAATCTTGAATTTTATTTTAATTATCATAACTTTTTGCCAATTTTTATGACTTCAGAAAGAATTTCGATGATTAATTGCGCGTATTTGTCTAAAAAAAATCTTTTCGTATTTTTTCCTCATTGATAACAAACTCAGTGTGTACAATGTTAGATATATTTATTCAAAACCTGGTAGGAAATATCTAAGAAAAATAAATTTTAAAAATAGGATTCTAATAAAAACATTATGCATTCCATGCGGTCATGTGAGATTGGCGTTTTCGAAATCCTTTTATCCAATTATTGCCGGGTGTGTCATTAATATACAGTAAAACCGTTTATACGTCTTTTAAGGACTGACGTAAAATGATGTATAAATGAAAAGACGTATAATCGAAGCGAATTACAATGCATACGAATGAATCGGGACCGTGTTGAAACGACATATAAATGTAAACGACGTTTAAATGAGAAACGTATAAACGGTGCTTTACTGTAGTACCATTACCACACCTTCTTAGCAAGATAAGCGTTTAGTATCATTTTAAGATTTACCATATTGACAAGAAAATCGAAGCCTTTTCCTCCTCGTTGGAGAAAACCACAGACTTTCCTACATGAAGTTACTTTCTTTCATAACAAATTATTCGCTTGGTGGACACCGAAAACGGTTTCTGCCTGTCTAAGCGTACACTCGCTTTATGAAGTAGTATTAAGGCAAGCTTCTAAGTTCTAGAGCGGAATCCATATACTTACGAGTCCCTAACTACCCTCGGTATACATGTAGAAAATATGAGCATTGTTGTCATTATTAATTAATATTATGGTGCAATGATATTTTCTTTTTTGGTGTAAAGTTACCCCACATCAGATAAATTCCAACTTAAATAACAAGTAACCAAATTGCAACTTAAATAAGAAGTATAATTGACATTTAAAGCGACAGAATGAAAGCTAGGCTAATTCACAATGAAATGCATTTGCCTTGCTGGTGTATCTAAAGTGCTCTTCGGAACACTACCAAGCAAGAAGCATAATTAGTTCCATTTAATATTAGTTTATTTTCATGATCTGAGTAGACACATCATCAACACAAGTACGTCAACTATACAACAGGAATACTATATAAAATACACAGTTGAAACCACAGTTAACACGATACACACAACATCACAGTTACAATTACAGTTATCATGAAAGATATGTTGTACTTTCTCCTCCAGAGACAGACGTTTCAGCTCTAAAACTTTCACTGAAAAAACTGGCTCTATGTTTTCTTCTTTTTGTAACCTCTTTAATAATTTTTTTATATGTTTAAGGAGCGAAATACATTCGTCAGCGTTTCCAAGAAACGAGGGCCGCGGTGGCCTAGTGGTAAGGTCTCGGCTTTGGGGCCCGATTCCACTGAAGATCCGCCGTGTATGGGGCCTGTTGCACGTTAAATCATACGTAGTGATCGAACGTCCTCCCGTTGGTGTGGCGTGGAAGTTTGGAGAGGGGCGTGCCAGCTCAGGTGTCGTCCTCGTCATCTGACCGAGGTTCAAAATTACGAGGTCCGTCCCAAAATAGCCCTCGTGTTGCTTCAATACGGGACGTTAATATAACTAAACTAAACTAAATCCAAGAAACGAGAAAACAGATCTCGTACCCCTAATCAGTTGGCTTCTATTTCACTTTTCAACAAAAATTTTATAATGGTACAATGTTACCACCGCTAGTGCAAAGTAACCCCGGAATACAGTATTTGAATATGATGTGTACTCTCCGCAACTTGAAAAGTTACTTTCATTAAAATCATGTTCTTAATTTGTTATTGAAATTTTCAGAGGGCTAAATATCGATTTTATAATGGAAATTTGAAAATAATCGAGACGCAAAGTAATGATGAAACTAGAAACATTATTAAATAAAATAAAGCGTTCAAACATGTAAGCAAGGTCTATCGTAAAAATTACATTTAGATGCTTTCTGTTATTGCCATTCAGAAATGTAATGAGCATTTAGTTAGAGCATTAAATTTAAAAAAAATTCAAATGCTTTACAATAAATAAAGCAAAATTGTCATTTTAAGAACTTAATATTTCATATATCGCCAAACAGTACCCGAATATGATTGTTTTGAACCAATAGATTCCGGTAACTTCAAAGAAATTTTAAAATTATATCATCCATTAACATTTACTATTTGACTAACCTAAAAAATGCACTGTCGAAACGTAAGTAAAAGATTTAGATGAAAGCGGACAAGCGAAAATAGAAATGAATAGCTACCAACTGACAAAGTCTCTCAATTTCAACTTCTTACTTCTAAAAGGAGAAGAAAAACGGAAACAACTGAAAAATGAGGACTTCCTGTTCTGAAAGAAGCTCCTTTAGTTGTTTCTCATTTCTGTTCGTTCAAATAAAAAGCGTCTCCTTAAAGCGCTAACATCTGGCGGGACTTTCGTATGAATCGAATGGAATTTTTTTCCAGTTTTACCCTTTTCTTTTCACTTTAATTTATATGTTTTTTCCCAGTGTTTCTATCGCGGCAAAAGTTTGCAGAGAGATTATATATTTTAAAAGACTAATATTTTATATTTTCATAGCTGTTAAATCCACTTATCTCTCTCGGTTTCTGGTTTTGAGAGATTAGAAAGAATCAAGCGAGAACTAAGATTCACGAAATCTTTTATCATTAGGTATTATACTCTTTACAAAGGACAATATTAATAGTTCTTCAATAATATTAGCTATTTCGCAATTAAAATCTAATTTTTGAACTTTATAAGTTAAAAAATGATTTTCCCCTTTAATTGAAATAAAATTGAATCGAAATATTTAATGGTTGCCACGAAGGTCTCTAAACATTTAATTGCTTGTACAGATACATGGAGTCCCAAAAACTGTACGCCTAATTTAGTGAGTATTATATTAAAAACATACATCAACTCAATTTAATAAATGGAAATGTAGAGTTCTGTCAACTATCGGAAAATTTATTATCTGAAACTATTGAAAATTTTAAGCCTAAACTACTATATAAAACTTATTAAACTGATGTATGAAGAAAATTGCTTAAAGTTTCTCCAGGTGGATTTCGACCACAATTTAATACAAATCAATATTTTGAGAGTAGCAGAAGATTGCTCGCCAAATACCATCAGTCTAGCTGGTTGCGTTGAATAATTTTTAATTTTTTTTCAGACTCAAGGAGATCTAAATCGTGGAGATCCATACAAAAAAAAAAACGAGAACGAATTTTGTAACGATTGTGATGCATTCTCTAAATATGCTTCATTTACGAAAGAGCATTAGATCTTTACAAAATCTAAACATTTTAATGCGACAATTTTATAAAATTCCAATTTTTTATTACTTCCGTTTTATTTTTTATAGGGTTGTGGAAAGAGATTTTCAAAAACATTTTTTTTTCTTAATATTTATTTCTCAGTGAGCTGGATTTCAATGATAAAGAATACTAATGTTTGTTTTCAATTAATAGAAACTCTCGTTTGCATTCTCGACTTCGTTCTGTACAACAGAATCGCATAGGAACTGTATAAAGATTCGTTCTAAATTCCATCGAATATCGTAGAAATGTAAGTTTTAATAAATAAGAAGAAATAAGAAGAAAAATAAAAAGAAACAAGAAGAAAAATAAGAAGTAAGAAGAAAAATAAGTTTCGCCATTTTTCAATTTCTCCTCTCCTAAACAATTCAGATCAAAGATGAAATGGTTCAGTTCGAAAAGCTTACTAACCTACTGACTGCTGCTCAAACATTCAGATGAAACAATGGAAACATCGCCAGGGCAACTTCCGATGCCATCAGAGCAAACATCGAGCAGACGCATCAAAGAAATGCCTTCAGGCACCCAGATTCTGTCATGAAGAGTTGCATTTCAATTCTGCAACCCCTCCTCCTTCTAGTTTCCGAAAGGAAAGAATAATTTCAAACAAATGTATGATGAATCCGAGGAAAGCTTCCGAGCTTTTCAAAAGCATTATAAAAGACTGTTTTCTGGTGAAAGAATTAACCGTGAATTTTTTGAGCAGCGGACCAGAAAAACAAAATAAAATCTTCCTCTAAAAGATGGAGAAGGAATGAAAAATGGGTAAAATAAATATTTTCGAACTCAGGCAGGAATACCTAAAGCATGAAACAAAATCTCGCGGTCAAATTGTTTTAAAGACTGCAATACTTTCTTTATATGTTTAATTCAGATACGAGAAAATAATATAACGTTTATAGAAATTCAACTAAAATATATGAATATGAACAAATTTTATGAAGTCCTAAAAGTTTTATCTTTATGTACATTTAATTTTTTTACCAATTTTAATGTTTAATAAAAAAAACTTCCTTGCAGTATCCAGTATTATTCATTGAGCTGGAATTATAAAATAAAGAACTTTCAGGCATTTTGTAAAAATTTAGCAAAAAATTTATTTTCGGATCCGAGGTTAGTAGTGTCCCTAGGTATTTTTCGAATTCCATACCATGATTCGAACCCGATTGGTGCACGTTTAGTCAACTGCGTTTGGCAATACTTTGAATGCAAATAAAACGGGTTTTTGATATTTAAACTTATTTTATTGTTTTGATTATTTCAGTGAAGAGTATTATGATTTGGATCAATAATAAATCATTTAAAGGGGTCTATTCTGGTACCCCCGGTTCAGTTGGGAGTTGGGTTGGGTTCCGCACGTTAACAACGGAACGCTTAAGAATCTACTGACTGCCTCTCAAACAGTGGGTACTCTCCAACATCGACCGGGTAACTGCGAATACCATCAGAGCAAACAACTCGTAAACGCGTCAAAAAATGCCTTCAGGCACCGAAATTTTATCTTTCTGAGTTGCATTTTATTTCTGCGAACCGCCCCCCCCCCCAGCTTCTAGTTTCCGAAAGGAAAGACCGATTTGAATCAAAAGCAAGAATCCGAGGAAAACTCCGGAACCTTTCAAAAGCAATATAAAAGACTGTTTTATGGTAAAAATATTGATCGAGAATTTTGAGCGTTGGACAAGAAAAAGAAATTTTAAAAAATAAAATTTCTCGAACAGACGAAAATGAAGTAAAAAGAGATAATTTGATGAAAAAATGCGAGGGAGAGAAGAGTGATGCATCAACGTGGACTGGGCTGTTTGTTTATTCTCTATGTTGCCTGTATCGCTCACACATTATTGCTTACTTTCCGATCACTTGAAACCAGAAAGAGGCTTCTTAAATCCAATCAGAATAATTTTTAAAATTTGGAATAGAATTAAAGTGGTATTTTTTTTTATTTTGCATCTTAATTTAATTATTTAAACCCTATGAACAGTATCCGTAAATTCAAAGGGTTCTTTAATTAAAGTCATAGGGAGGAATGCAACGAGAAAGGTAGTCACGATCTGAATGTCTAATTTCTTGAAATATTTTCTGCGTGAATATTTCGTATATGAGTAAGTGATAAAATCATACTCTGAGCTCCTTTCTTCGCAAACAAAGTAACAGAAAAGGGGTCGTAATATTGATAGGAGTGAAAAAGAAAGATTCTATCTTTATGGAAGGTCCCAACCTAATCGTAGTTTCAAATAAATGGAGAGTGTTTTTACATAGAAACACTACACCTTTCCCCTATTAATACGGAAAATTCAAAAAGTTGTGATTATAGTTACAAAAATATTAACTAACCCTTTCCTTAATCCTTTGCGATTCAGGGCATCAAATTTTTGGAAATATGATGGTAAAACGTCATGAAGGGGGGGTTGGTTTATTGTCTAGACATAGAATCTACAAATTTTTTTTAAGAAAACTGACTTCATTTCGAGGGGGTCGTCTCCCTTTGGGATTACCCCCCTCATATGAGAACCCCCTTAGATACAGCCACCTTGATACATTCAAAATATATTGTTGAATCTTACAGAAAATCATAAATTAAAACTTCAAGAATATGGAAGGAAATTTTTCGAGTTAACTTGCTAAAATTATAAACGTCCAGATCTGAAAAAATTTCTTATCTCTGAGTAAGGATGCTACATACATTTTAAAAGGAGTACTATTAGCCCTATCCTAAACCTATTATTTTACATTTATAGTTGAATTTAACGGTTGAGAAGCGAGTGAAATTAGGTGTGCCATCAACTGGCACACTGCGCCGCGAAGGGTTAAGTATTCGGAAGTAAATTTATTGAAATAGACTGTCTTTACTACACCATTAGACATTAAATAGATAGTTCTCCTGTTTATCTGCAAGAAAAGAATAAGAATACACAAATAATAACACATGACCATTGGTACAGTCCAATAATAATAATTACCAATTAACGAGAGATTGGCCATCGAGAAGTAATCAAATTGATGAAAAATATACTTCATAACAAATTTAATGAATATTTTGCTGCCTAAAACAAATCATTATGTATAAATAGGCACATATATAGTAATACATTATGCAGATAATCACAGAAACACTAACACTACAATCGAGCATAACGTAATTGATGGATTCATTTGAATCTTAAAAGTTCTTCAGGTAGAAACTTTTGCGATTGAAAATTACCCCTTTATCAGAATTTAGTCCCTTTTCATACAGAGTCGATTAATCGATAGATATACTAGCCATACAAGTTAAATATGCACATATATGACGTCATTTATTAAAGCAAAGGCCTTATTCAGATGCCTAATTAAAATTCTAATTTAATTTAAACATCAGCAATTCAAAATATACTTTTAATGTATAGCAAATTATTATATCAACATTGTCTTCCTGAGTCAAAATCCCACATCAAAGCTTCCATGTAATAACATTAAGGCAGAAATTTGGGAATATATATACGAAGATTTGTAAATTTCCCAGCAATATCCAATAACAGATAGAAATTAATCAATTTGATTTCAGTTCCTTCTAGGTCGATATGTAATTGAAGAAGGTATAGCTACCATACGACAGATTAGGCACGGGTTGATCGATAACATCACAGAATATACTGAAATCTTGTTTCCAATTCATCGAGAAATGTTTAACCACAATTATCATTTTAATTTGAACAAACCCATCGCATTCTTGTAATCCAATTCCCTGTTTGGCTCGGTAGGGTTTCCAGATGAAAATCGAGCCGGATCAACGAACTCGTTAAATCCGGATTCGTCTTAGCTGACGAAGACAGAAGACCTGTCCGGACTCTTTTGATGAAGCTCAACTGTCCGGGAATGAATTCGCGGCTCATGTATTCAGGTTATTTTCAAACCGGAGGGGTTAATGACGACGCATTTGTGCGTCCGAGAATGAAAGATGAAAAGAGTTTGTTGATTCTTGAAGTTCCTCTGCACTGGAACAGTAATGATGTTTACGTTTATGTATGGGGTCGGTTTGTTTAATATTTGGTGTTGTTGTCGTTTATTCGCGGCTCGTTGAGTTAGATGTAGAGGAAAGACAGATTTGTTGCGACCCTAAGCTGGTGGTTAATGAAGTTTTTTGACTAATTTAAATTCCTCTATTAACTGAATATTCTTATTTAGCTCAATTTTTAAGATTTGGGTTAGTGGTTATTTTTCATTATTTGTGGATGTTCTATGTTCTGTTAAGTAATGTATGTTGTTAAATGATGCAATGAGAAGACAGCCATTACGGAAACAACCATCACTACCAAAATTCTACTAATTTTATTTAAAATTTCAAATATAAAAGCAATGTTTCCAATCACAAAGCAAACTAATAAAAAATTATTTGAAGTTATATGCAAAAATATACGCAAAAATAAAAATACAAAAATTCTTTGAAATACATGTGGGCTCGAGAGAGTCAGAGAATTTCCAAGACCGTTTCTGGTAGGAACATGTGACCGCAAGTTCCTACCAGTTGTGACAAAAATAGTTCGTTGTTGCCAGCGAAAAATTCAATTACTTCTTCCTCTTGTAGAATCTGTAAAATTGAAAAAGGTGGTATTGATTATTAAGAGACGATATATTCTTAAAGCTGTTTTTCAGATATTAAAGTATAGTTTAGTTATATTAACGTCCTGTTTTGAAGCAACACGAGGGCTATTTTGGGACGGATCTCGTCATTTTGAACCGCGGTCAGATGGCGAGGACGACACTTGAGTTGGCACCCCCCACTCCAAGCTTCTGCACCACACCAATGGGAGGATGTTTGGCCACTCTGTATGATTTGGCGTGCAACAGGCCCCATACACGAAGAATCTGTTAATACCCGGATGCAGCCAATGCTCACGTGACTCCAAGTATGTGTAGCGGGCGGCTGCGAGTCTGACTTCTCACCAGATCACGAAGTTCCGTAGCCGAACTGTGATGTGCTCGTATTACTGTCTTGATGTTTTTGTCCTGTGTCTGTGTTGAATAAATGTTTGTTTGATAATCCCTGGTCTTAATCTTCCACCTGCGCCTCTGCCCACTCATTTAGCCTAACAGAATCGTCAGTGGATCCGAGTTTTGAGCCTGGAGCCCCGAAGCCGAGGCCTTAGCACTACCCCATTCAGATATTGAAATTTCGCCTTGTTTGCCCGATTTGGTTGCATAAAAGTGAATCGCATATAATTTGAATAAAGTATCTATCTGAATTCTGTGGAACTATGGAACTTAGTAGAAATATCAAATGAAAAATAAATAATTAAAGGAAATTTCAATTCAGAAACTTGATTTTTCAATTTCTCCTCTCCTAAACAATAAAGATTAAAAACACCACTGCTTGAAACGGGAAGAATCTACTGACGCCCTCTCGAAAACGCAGATGAAACAATGAGGAATCTCCAACATCACACTGGCGACTAGATATGTGTCGCAAAAATCGCCCTGTGTGTGTACTGTGAAAACAGTCCACCAAGCAGGACAACGGAGAATGACACTTTGTTCTCGAATACTCCGGAAAACACGAAGCGCAGGTAACAGGAAAAACAGCACAGATTAGCATACTAGCAAACACAGCGGATAAAACTCCAAGGAGAGATTCCAAAGACGTTCGCACTCCAAAGGCCATCAACACAACCCCTTTGTGATCCAACCACGGTCCTTTTATGGTCTCCCCGACAGGTCGTGACGTCACGTGGAATTATCTGGATAAATCCGGATCTCGGTCCCTAATAAAGATATCGAGAAATTTCCAGTACTTTTGAGATACCGCATTTCGTCGCCAAGGTCAAGAGTCCAGGCCTGGCCGCTGCCAGTTATTCCATACTTACCCCTGTAAAACTCTCTTCCTAACCATAAGACTAACATTTCTGAGAAGCGACTTTCCCTGTTCGTAACATAGGCCACAGCACACGCATCGAAGGGAATGTCTTCAGACTCCGGGATTCCATCATCCACAGTTGTTTCTCAGTTCAGCTGCCCCGTTTCCAAAAAGAATGAATAATTTGATGAAAAAGCAAAAATCCGAGGGAAACTATCGAACTTTTCAAAAGCAGTACAAAAGACTGTTTTAAAGTAAAAGTATTGACCATGAATTTTGTGCACCTGAAAACAAACAAATGAACATGAAATCCTCTCCATAAAAATATAGGGGAGAAGTAAAAAGGATCATTTAATTACCAAATTAACTAAATATTTGATTTGATTTTCATGGGTAACTTTCCGCTCACTATATGCTACTCAGTGTACTGGAATTCTAAAATAAGATTGCTTTAAATAAATAGGAAATCTTTCTTGTTTGCTCGATCTGGCTCCATATAATGTTATAATATGTGAAATGAATAAAGTTTCCTTATAAAATCCTGGGAATATTGTATGAATAAAACTAACGTATGAAACAATAGAATTTCATTTCATAACCACTTTTCAATTTCTCCTCTCGTAAACAATTCGCATTAAAGTTGAGCCGCTCCTATCTGAAAAGCTTTCCAATCTGCCGACTGCTTCTCAAACATTCAGATGAAACAATGGGAAATCTGCAATATTGCCAGGGCAACTGCGGATGCCGTCAGAGCAAACATCCAGCAGACGCATCAAAGAAATGCCTTCGGCAACAAAATTCCATCATACAAAGTTGCATTTTACTTCCCCCGCCCTTCCGAAACGAAAGAAGGATTTGAAGTAAAAGAAAGAAACCCCGGAACCTTTCAAAAGCAATACAAAAGACTGTTTTATGGTAAAAGTATTGACCGTGAATTTTGAGCGGCGGACCTGAATAACAAATAAGTGAAAATAAAATATTCTTCGAAAAGACCGGGAAGGAATAAAAAAGGGATAATTTGATGAAAGATGCGAGGGTTTGAAGGAATACCTGAAAGGAGGATTTGTCCATTTGTTCTGTTTTCCTCTCATTTCTTTCGCTCACATATTAACTGCTTGCTCCTCAATCAGCTGAAAAAAGACTACGTCTCAAATACTATTGGGACATTCAAATGAAATTTAAACATCGAATAGAACTGAATCGGTCTATTTTTTTAACTTTTGCAACTTTTTTCTCTCGTCTACACGTCATGTACACTATCCACAGCATGAAAGGTTGCTTAGATCGCTATCATATTCTTCATTTCTAATTATCAGATTAAATAATCAGTTGTGTAAAATAGGATTCTCTGGAAAATGACTACCGGCAATCTTTTTACCCCAATTTACCATTCATGATAAATTAGGAAACTTTAATTAAATCTTTTAAAGTTAAAAAAGAGAACTTTTGGTATTTGGAGAATGAGATAAATTCTGTCTTGATCTATTAGCCTTTTTTTAAATTTATCCTTATGTTAAATGACATTTTTAAAATAGTCGAATGAAATAAATCAAATAATGAAGCAGTCGAAAATATTTGAAATAGAAGTACATGATTCTGAAAACATAAATAATTAATGCAATAATAGAATTTAATCTAATCTTATAATCCACACTCGTATTTTAAAAAATTCCAATAAAAATTTGAAGACGAACCATTAACGAAAAAAATAAATTGATATGTAGTATAAATTACAATTTGCGATATTTATTTTCTGGTTAGAAATCTAACATTTAAGAACAAATGCAAAATGATTAGAGATTAAATAAAGAAGCCTTACTGATAATTTGAAAATATAACCTATATGGTGAATCATAAGACGGAGACACAAAAGACGGAACTTTACGAAAGCTACATTAATTAATAAGAACTTCAAAATTGAAGATACAATATTATCTAAGAACGTGAAATGGTGGTTGAGCGCAGTTTTCTCTATCTTCTAATTTTCTCTTTTTGAAATGTGTCGCCGTTCCGAAGCAACAAAGAGTACTTAAAACACTTACACGTAATATTTGCATCGAATTATAATGCCAATGAATAGCTTGCTTTTAGTTTATAAATTTAGAAATGTGATAACTTTAAACAAGTACGTCCAACGGACAAATCAATTAAGTGTTTGAAACAGAAATTGAGAGGTAGCATTTAACACCTGGTTGCTCGAGATTTATAATTATTCTACAACTCTCATCTCAAAGTTAATCCGAAACTCTCCGCCGATTGCCTTTTAGCTTAGTAGCTGTGCTGGTTGTGACACTGTTGGTTGGACGCCTGACACTCAAAGTTTGTTGAATTCTCTTTTCAGACAAATTTCGCAATGGCATTCTGAGATACTGGCGCCGAAAATCAGAAATCCTTCAATCACTGTTCAATATTGTGAGACAGTATTAGAAGTGTGCTCTAGCAAAGGCTTTACTGTGGTTTTGACACCTTACAATGGACGGAAAATTTGTAAAAGATCGAAATGCAAAGTAATTTATTTATTTTATTATATTTATTCAAAGAAAGCACACTACAGAGATGACTCCATTTACAGAGTGCATGATCAAAAACATACAAAAACACAAGCCACAAAGTGAATTAAAACAGAAAGAAAAAAGAGTAACGGCAGAGAATACAACAGTTCAAAGCTCAAAACCACGTTAATTATAAAAATGCGAACACATATATGTTTTAAAATGATAACACTCAATTACAAAAGCACCAAAAACACACCGAGATGTCACCGTAATTGTGACACCAGTAACAACACTGAATAAAAATGATTACAAATATTCAGAAACTTGTATAAATTATATCTTAAAAACTATATTCGGACGTTCAATTATTTAGTATTCTGACACTTAACGGAAGTTTTTGTAAGGAATTAAAATGTTTAATAGCAAATAAAGCAAAGTTTTCACTTTGAAAAGTCAATATTATAGAAATTGCACAGGATTAACCTAAAAGAAGAAGCTTGCTTTAAGTAGAAAGACGCAAGTGATTTCGAAAAATGCAAACTTATATCTTTAATTAAAATTTATTGACCGAGCGAACCGAGATCTCTATTCAAATTTGTTTGCTATGCAGTCACGATCAAACGCGTTGTTCGATCTCTTCAAATTTGGCATAAATGTTCCTTGGAGTCATAAAAACATAACATGTATGAATTTTTTTATCCCGTTTCAAGGTGATATTTTTTTAATGGTTTCAATGTGTTAGAGAGTCAATGGAGAGTTTAGCACCATAAAATCATTTGAATTAGTTTGATATTTAATTGTAACTTTGTTAATACTGATAAAAGTAAACATTTAATTGTGATTTTGGTAACGCTGATTAAGCAGACATTTAATTGCAATTTGTTTAATGTCAATAAATGCTTACGTTTAATTGTAATTTGTGTATACTGATAAAAGTAGACATTTAAATGCAATTTTGTTAATACTGATGAAAGCAAAGAAGTCGCACTGCGAGAAAGACAAATAAGATCATAATTCCATGTTGAGAGTTACTTTTTCCTCTTTAGTTCCATCTAATCTTGATTTTCTCTTTTCTTGAAAGTATGTTTTGCTATTCAAACTGTTCATGTTATAAAATTTTGAAGATTATCTCTACTCTCGAGCGTAAAATTTTCTACAACTTTATTCCAGTATATTTTTATGTATCTATATTAATAAATAAAGGGGTGTTTTTGGAAATACAGGGAATGAAATTTGAGCATAATATAGGTGTTCAATAGTGTACACTGATTGCTTTAAGATGGTAAATATAACTTTGTAAGATAGTGTATATATGAGACAAGAAATGTACCTCCTCGAGAGACAAATTATGATATTTGGTATCCCTGGAAACAATATTGTCTACAAAATGAGTGACAACTTTGTATAAACCTTTAAAGACTTCAATAAAGAACAGATCTTAAAATTTTTTAGGGGGGGCACGTGGTCTACCGATCACAGAACAGCTAGTCATAAAACCATCTTAAGTAATAAAAAAAAATGTAGTATATATATGTGCTAATGAAACGTAAAAATGGAAGACTTCTGAGATGAATTTAGACTAGAAAGAATTTGGAAACTACGAACGATTATTTATGCCAACTAAGTTTTTCAATTTCAATTTCTAGCTTCGAAAAGAAAAAGGGGCGGCGGGGGGAGAAAATAAAACAACTAAAAAATAAAGAGTTCCTGTTCTGAAGAAGCTTTTATTGTTGTTTATTATTTCTGTGCGTTGAAATGAAAAGTGTCTTTTCAGGCGCCGACATTTTACAGGAATTTCGTAAGGATTTAACGGATTTTTTCTCTTGGGTTTTATTTCTTCCTTTTTATTCTCTACCTCTCTGTTTTTATTTTTTCTTCCGGTGAGCCTATAGCGGCTAAAGTTTTCAGAGAGATTACAGATTTTAAAATACTAATGTTTTATATTTTCATAGTCGCTGGATCTGCGTATCTTTCTCGGTTTATTCTCTCGGAAGATTCGAGAGAATCGACCAAGAACTAAAGAGTCATCACTGAATCCGATATTAGTTGCGATTATCTTTTCCTAAGGAACACGTGAATGGCTCATTTCAGACCTTACTAAGGTGACAGACAAAATTGTATTTTTAAAAATATTTTACAGTAGAACCTCAATTATTCGGGCGTCTATCAACCAATGTCTCTATGGACCGAATCGGTGCCATAAATAGAATTGGACTTTTCAGTTTTTAATAAACTCAGCGTATTTTTCAGAAAAGTATGTCAAAGTTGGAATTGCAGTCGAATTTCACGTTGCGAGGACATGTAGAAGGTCGTTTTGGGGTGGTAATATTTTGTAACTCAAAAAGTTATTTAGAGAAAAAAGATAAAACATGGTTCCATTCTTAAGCATCTCAATAGTGATATGAGAAACTTCCGCGCATTTTCATGGAAAGAATGGCATTCTAAATGTGACAGAAAGTTTCTCATTGTTGAGCGGGGGAAATTATTCTTTTTTATATCATTCTTAAAGAATCATTCGGAAAAAGCAAAGGAAACAGAGAGAATCTGTAACATCCGCGAGTAAATCTCTACTAATAATAAAGGAGAATTTGTGTGCGTTGGCGCTCTACAGGATAGACCTCTAGCCTTAGAGCAACGAATTTGGCACAAACATACTTTGGAGGTTGTTAATGTGCACCTCGGAGTCGTTTTTTTAAAAGAATTTTAATTAATTAAAAATTAAGCTTAATTTTGGCGTTTTTCCTTAATAACTTCCAAAAATATTGCAGCACAAAATTTTCACACCATATGAAAAATTAAAAAATTACCTTTTGAATGATATCAATTAAGTTGGCGTACGAGTTTTTCTCTAGTTTTAATATTTTTTAAAAAATTTGGAATAATTTACAATACTTTTCATTGCTGCAAGGCATTTCAAACCGTTTTCATTGTTTACAGAAATGTTTAATTGCATGTTTCTCTTCCATTGCCGAAAGCTAAGAAAGTATCTGACTGGATTTTACTTTCTTCTTTTATTTGATCATTTTTTCTGTGAAATCTGTAAAGGGAGTCCTCATGGTAGTAAGTGTATAATGAAATAATCCAGTGAACTGAAAGATTAACGTTGTTATATTTTAATTCTTTTTATCAGCGTGTGTTAAACCAATTAGAATGCTGCTGGGCGTAAAACGTGCCGCGCCAATTTAATGTTGAAATCAAATACGTAGTTTACGTTAACGTAGACAAGGAACAGAACAAGTGCAAGGCTACGAAAAGAACGCGGGTTAAATGTCTATAGCAATTTGAAGTTTAAAATTATTTTGTTAAAGGAACAATGAATATAAACTTATGAATAAGAGATTCAGTTGAAATTTTATTTCCGGAGAACAAGTTGGTCGCCGAAGGCGGCTAGACAGTAATAATTAGTAACATAACAGAGTTCTTTAAAATGTGAATACGTGGTAATACTTGCAATCTAATTTTATAATTTCAAACAAACAATTTTGGAAAACCTTCTCGAAAGAAAAGAAGTCATGATTCAAAATTGAGTCTTTATTAACCAAGTTTTCGATTATCCGAGGTGATCCAATCAGTTCGGATTATTGAGGTTCTGCCGTACTCCAATTACAAGGGCTTTTCTCCTTTCATTTAACAAATACAATGCATAGGAATATTTTTAAGATTAGTACGATTATCTCGAAATACCTCATCACTTTCCCAACTAAATGGTGTTCCAAAAATTGCATAACTATTATATATACAATTAATAACAAATATAAAAACATTTTTAAATCAAATTAATAAATGCGAACCATTTAGTTGTCGCTGAATCTCTTTCACACCATTTAATTGCGAAAGCGATTAAGTATTTAGCAGAACCTTGTCAGTTGTCGGAATGCTCATAATTCCAATACACAGAAAGCTTCGAGTAAACAAACTCTGCAGTAAATACTTCTGTACTCTAAAGCAAAATACTCAGTAAACATTGATTAATTCCTTTTCCTATGCATTACTACCTTAGAGCTTTTCTAGTACATGATATGCCGCACTGGAATTAAGCTTCAACTGCACGCACAGCCATAGAATCTAGAGTAAATATTTATTAACACCATGTACAAGAAAAATATTTATATTTTCCATAATTGGGTTTAATTTATACATTAGTCACCAAAGAATATCACACAACTGAGAGTCCTATGGACACTGGACTGGGCAGATCTTCTGTCAGAATCCAACTGAGGTCTCAGGTATACGAGGATGGATGCAAAAAAGGTTGCATGGGTAATAAAAAATTATTTATTAACATTTGACAGAAAATGCAAAGGGGAATCAAGAGGCATACTTGCCCTTCACTCTTCCACATAATCACCAAATCTATTTCGGCATTTATCTGAACGCAGGACCAACTTGTTTAACCCGGCTAGGTAGAAATCACGTCCCTACCCATTGCGCCAGTTCTCGGCAGCTGTTTTCGCATCGCTGTCTTAATAGAACCTTGTTCCAGATAATTGTTCCTTCAATTTCGGAAAAAAGGAAATAGTCACCGAGCCATCTTGAAGCCATCCGACGCAAACGCCCTGGCATGTTGAGTGATGGTGTCGTCCTCCTGCATGGCAACACCCATACTGCTCGCAAAACTCAAGAATTGCTGAAAAAGTTCAAGTAGAAAGTCTGAAGAACCCCCTCCTCCCAAACAGCCCAGATTTGGCAGCCAATCTGGATTCCAAACACTATCTGTAACAAAGATATCTTCAGACAGTGATGTGAAAACAGCTGCAGAGAAGTGCGGGCGTGATTTTTGCCAAGCCGGGTTAAACAAGTTGTTCCTGCGTTCAGATAAATTTCGAAATAGATTTGGTGATTATGTGGAAAAGTGAAGGGCAAGTATGCCTCTTGATTCATTCCCCTTTGCATTTTCTGTCAAATGTTAATAAATAATTTTTTATTACCCTTGTAAACTTTTTTCGGATCCATCCTCGTAGTTCACAGTTAAAAAAGAAGTCTGGATCAATCTCAAAATTCCCACACGAATTTTCAAATATGTCATTAATCACATCCGGTCATTCGACCGCCATTGTCCACATCTGGACCGCATCTTTAAAGCATCTTCTGCAGAAGCAATTAGCATATAATCTCAAAAACGGGCGTTCGCTGAACGACTCCGCTGCAACGATCACGTCAATAAAAACGGATTGATGATAGATATTCCTTCCTTCTAACATTCATCTAAGCGCCACTCTTCGCATGTTGTTGTCAGCCAAATGACTAATCTCTAAATAAAATTCATGCAGAATCAAATAAATTTATTAATTAATCGAAATATTCAAAGTTATGCTAATCATAATATAATAGTAATAATATAATAATAATGATGATTTTACTATAATACAATAAATTTTGATAAGCAGGGAAAATCAAACAAGTAATAAAATACACCATTAGTCAATCTTAGTAGCAAGAAAGCCATCTTTCCTGACCAAATACATTACAGGTAACTCAACAAATAACCCCTCGCTCACAATGAAAAAACAACGACAACAAAAATTAAATAAACTCAACATATTCGTAAATTAATTTAATCAATCAATAAATTTAAAGATATTCAATAGAGGAATTTAAATCAGTCCAAAAAGACTTCATTAATGACTTACAGTAGCAAGAAATTGTTTTTCCACTATATAGAACTCAAGGAGTCACAAATAAATGACAACAAATAATAAACAAACCGACACCATGCGTAAGCGTAAACATCGCCATTGTTCCAGTCCAGAGGAACGTCAAGAATCAACCTTTCGCTCTCTGATTATTACAAACGGACAGCAGAGATGTGTCGTCATTAAACCCGCCGCGGGAAAATGATCGGAATGCTTGAACCGCGAATTCGTTCCCGGACAGTTGAACGACATCAAAAGCGTCCGCGCAGGCTTTCTGTCTTCGTCAGACGAAGTGGATCCGTATTTAACGAGGTCTTTGATCCGGCTCGATTTTCGTTTAGAGACACGGCCGGACGCAACAGGGGAATGGGGTACGAGAATGCGATGGGTTTGTTTAAATTAAAATGATAACCGACGTTAAATACTTCACGTGGTCTTCTCAACAAGATTTCTGTATCCTCTGATGTTATTATACCTACACATGTTTAATCTTTTGTATCTGAGTTACGCTCTATTATTTAATTAGATTTCACAAGAAGGCATTGGCATCGTATCCAGGGTGTCCGAGAATTGTGGGACACATTTCAAAAATTAATTTTAAAAAACCTAAAACACGTTAGAACTACGGAGTTTTTTAAATGAGAGAGCAAATAAAAAAGTTTTTTTCAAATAGGTAAAGCGGCGTTATGACGTTCTAAATTTGCTACAGCGAGCGAATTCCATACGCAGTGGCTACAGATCGGCAGAAGTTGATGCTCGTTTTCTGGTTTCCTTTTCTAGTTTTTCTTGAATTTCTCGAAAAACATTCAGTTTTCACACTACATGTGAATTAACAAATTAAAGAGTGTCAACTTCCATACAAATACATGCTTTTATTTTTCTTCTAGCCTTAATATTTTCGCAGATAATGGCTCTCAAAAATGGGGGGGGGTTCAATAATTTGCGGCCACCTACACTAGACCACTGTAACGGCACATTACCTATCTGAAAAAAAATTAAAGCGCTCTCATTTAAATAAAAACGTAGTTGTAACATTATTCGGTTTTATTTTATTGATTTTTGAAATGTGTGTCCCATAATTCTCGGACCCTGTATACTTCTATCTATGATGCCATGGGACATTTTAGGGAAATGTATAAATCAACGTATGTGTATGCTTGGATTTGTTTCTAAACATTATTATGTTACAAATTTAGGTGTTACTTTCGCTCACAAAAAAACGTAATGATGTATTAATCACCAAGTATTAAAAGTTTGTTTTAAATTACCGATATTTAAAAAATATGAATTTTAACAAAAAATTTAAGCGGGGGTTTTCAATTAATAAATGTAGCCTCATGCTTATAATGGGGTTTGGCTTTTTTTAAAATTCTGACGAATATTTTGCTAATAAAGATATTACTTCATTTAATTGCACATATGTTTCAGTTTATGTTTCTTTTTATAGTTTAGTTTCTTACATATTCTACATCTTAGATTTTCGCACATATTTGAATTCGATATCAAGTTAAAAACTTAATATTTTTTATTATATCACAAAATATGGTAAAATCACTTCATAAGCATTTGAAATCAAAGACGAATTCCTGGATAGCTTATTCTTAAAGTATTTATCTTAACATTTCCAGCTATTTTTAGAAAAAAAGTATTTATATTTCGAATGAACTTGTATGTGAACGTGGCAGAAATTCACTTTTCATTTTTTTTTATTCTCATGAGTTTTAATAAAAAGAATATCGTCTGGTAAATAAAAGCACCTTTGCATATTGGATGCCAGACAATTCTTATCTCCTTTATCAAAATAAATTTTTATTTAAAGATAATTTGATCTCGAAATAATATCAAATGAAAAATCTCGTTCCTAGCGGAGTGATTTTTTTCAACTCGATATATTTTTTCAATTATAGTGATATATTTTGATTTTTTAATGTACCTGCTATGTAGATAGTGTCATATTTCTTTGATGATTAGGAATTCCATTTTTAGAAATTATTTTAACCTTACTAGCATATTTTATGATTCTTTTCATCGAAATATCATATGACTCAAGAAATTGTATTTTATAAGATGTAAAAAGAATCAAATTCATTCGGTCTTTTTACCGTTACTAAAAAAACATATATTTTTTTTATTCTGTTATAGTCGTTTCAGTTACAGAATATTTTATTCATTAGTCGTTGTGGGTCAAATTGCTGCATAATATAAAATTTCTACAATTTCTCTCATATAGATTAAATGATGAAAGGTTATTTATAACATAGCATTACTGAAATTTTTTTAACTTCTTAAAAATACATCAGTTCAAATTTCACAGAATTCATAATTATTTTTACGATTAAATGTTTCGTCCGTTCTATTCACATCAAATTTAAACTACAAGACTCTTACTGTTCCTGCTTCGAATTCATGACTATAAACAAAAGAAATGTACTTCTTTTATCGATTGTGCAACATTGTTTTAAATGTTCGTAAAAATATAATCATGTAATCTATTTTTTACTCACTTTCTGAGGTACTAGAACTCCGAAAGTTTGAACACTTTTGTGTTTTTGATGACGGATACAATTTCAATATTTCCAGAAATTGATTGTCAGTTAATCGTCTAACTTTGATTCCATGAGCTTGGCACCACCTGGAAGTGAATATGAAGGAAAATGGTTGCCATTTTACACTTTTTGTGACCATCTGTACTTTTCCAATTTTTCTTTTAAACAGAATTTTACCTCATTCGCACAAGATGCTCTACAATATTTATACCAGTGGTCCCCAACTCCCGGGCCGCGGACCGGTACCGGTCCGTGGATCAAATGGTACCGGGCCGCCCAAGGAACATTAAATTATTTCCATTTTTATAATCTTTTATTCAACTTGACTGTCTTCCTTCAAATCTTGCGATCAATTTCTTACTCACTTCCAATCTAGAGATACACTTTGAATGTGGCAACCTCACGTAAGGTTGTAACAACGGCGCGGCCTGTCAATCATCCCATTTCGGAGGGATTCCAGACTTTTTGTCTACAAATATAATCTGTCAGCATTTTTTGTTTGCTTTTTTTACTATCTCGTATACGAAGTATACAAAGAGAAAGTATTGTAATCGTCAAAAAATTCGAACTCGAGATTTTGACGAATCTCCACGTTTTAGACCTCCCTGATTCCGAAAAACACAATTTTGTAATTATGTCTGTCTGTGTGTGTGTCTGTATGTGTGTCTGTGTGTGTGTCTGTGAACACGATAACTCGAAAACTATTAGACCTACGGGGATGAAATTTGGTATGTGGTCTTTAAACATAATTTGTAGGTTTCTATCAAATTTTGGACAAAATCCGTCAACGGGAAGTCTGTCTGTCTGTATGTTCGAGGTCATGCGAACGCTATAACTCAAACACTTGAAAAGCCAGATGGATAAAATTTTATACACAGTTTTATCGTCATGAATGTAGGTCCGTATAAAATTTTGGGCCAAATTCGTCAAAGGGTTGACTGTCTGTCGGTCTGTATAATCGCATACTTGTTCAGTTTTGAAACTAACTCCCTGCGCATGCCTACTGGTGCGTATTGGAGAGAGAACGGACGCTCCGAAACTTGGCAGTTTGCCAAAAACCAATTCTGGAGCGATTTTGTAATGAAGCAAACATTTAGGGAGTCTCGCCAGGTCCTGTTGCGCAGAAGAATGCGCAGGGGATTTGAATTTGTTTTGATCCTTCAAACCACGCGTGGTTCCAACTTTGGTTTACTTGCGACGGAAGTTTATTTGACGTCTTTTATTATTCTAGTTTTCTCTACATGTGTTAGGAGTATACGAGAAAGTTTAGGGGAGACCACTCCCGCTGGTTTCTCTGAGGAAGCACGGTATTATCTTTTTTTTTATTTATTTTATGTTGATTCATCTACGGGCATGCAACCTCATTGATTTTAAATAGAAATTATGTGGTTTACTTTCTTTATAATTAATTAATGCTTAGTTTTTGTTAAAAAGGTTCTTTCTTTTTCGAACTTAATACTAGCCTCCTGTGTCTGGAGCTGAGCGGCTGCCAGCGGCAGTGGCTTTGTAGCTTTGGTAAAGAAAAGGTGTGTATCGCTCCTCTCTCTGTTCACCGGTACTTTCTCATGTTTGACAGTGCTTGGTGCACTTGTATATTGTGTTTGCTCAAATTTAACCCACAAATTAGCAAAAATGAGTACGAAACAGACGTCGTTACAAAGTTTCCTTGGGAAAAAGAAAAGGCCCAGTGAACAGACAGAAGAAGAGCCTTCAACATCAAAGAAACATGTAACTTTTAACAGACAACACCATGAGTCCTACTTGAAATATGGATTTATCGGGACAGGTGACTTCCACACACCAAAACCACGCTGCATATTTTGCGGCGACCAGCTCTCTAATGAGGCAATGAAACCTTCAAAACTGCTTCGCCACTTGAACGCCAAGCACCCTGGGTTAAAAGACAAGCCCCTGGAGTATTTTGAAAGAAAAAAACGGGAACACGAAGGACAGAAGAAATTTATGAGGGCCACCACATCAATAAAGAAAAATGCACTGAGAGCATCATATTTGGTGGCTAACCGTATTGCTAAGGCTAAAAAGCCATTCACTGTCGGTGAAGAATTGATCTTGCCCTCCACTAAAGACATTTGCCGTGAACTTCTAGGAGAGGCTGCTGTCGAAAAGATTGCACATGTGCCTTTGTCGGCTAACACTGTAACTAGGCGCATTGAGGAAATAGCCGAAGACATTGAGACACAATTGTTGGGGAGAATTAATACATCACCGTGGTACGCACTCCAGGTTGACGAATCTACAGATATCGACAACAAGGCAATCCTACTTGTTTATGTGCGATATCTATATCAGGAGGATGTGCATGAGGATTTGTTAAGTGCACTATCTTTGCCAACCAACAAAACAGGAGCAGAACTGTTTAAGTCATTGGATGGTTATATATCAAAACAATTAAAATGGTCCTTTTGTGTCGGCATATGCACAGACGGAGCTGCTGCCATGACCGGACGACTGTCTGGTTTAACTGCTCGGATTAAGGAGGTTGCACCTGAGAGTGAATCTACGCATTGTATCATTCACAGGGAGCAAGTCGAAAAATGTCACAGGAACTTAATAGCGTATTGATTGATGTCGTTAAAGTTATTAACCACATGAGAGCAAGAGCCCTTAATTCGCGCCTGTTTGAGCAGCTTTGTGAGGAGATGGACGCAGGGTACAGAGGCCTTCTCTTATACACAGAAATAAGATGGTTATTCAGAGGAAAATCGCTTATCAGAGTGTTTGAATTACGAGAGCCATTGCAAAGATTTCTCTCAGAAAAGAAGTCACCGCTGGCAGCATATTTCAGTGACAAGATATGGGTCGCAAAACTAGCTTACCTGTGTGACATATTCAGCCTGTTCATTGAATTCAATCTATGCCTTCAGGGGAAAATGACAACTGTTTTTAAGTTGGCAGACAAAGTAGCTGCATTTAAAGCCAAACTGGAGTTGTTGGGACGGCGCGTGAACAGAGGCAATTTGACATGTTTCAGACATTAGCGGGGATTTTAGGTGAGACTGAGCCTGAACATTCATTCTCCCAATTGGTTCACGATCACCTGCTTTTAAAAGAGTTCGAGCGCTACTTCCCAACCACAAAAGACCCACGAACTGGTAAAGAATGGATCCGCGACCCATTTGTCAACAAATCAGGCGAATCTAGCATGTCTGTGCAAGAAGAAGATCAACTGCTGGAGATTGCAAATGACGGCGGCCTTAAAACTACGTTCGAGACAACAACTCTGCCGGTGTTCTGGATTAAAGTCATGGCGGAATACCCTGAGATTGCCACCAGAGCACTTAAATCCCTATTGCCATTTCCGACAACCTATCTGTGTGAAGCAGGGTTTTCTGCAGTGACAGCAACCAAAACAAAACAACGGAATAAACTGGACATGAGCAGCACACTTCGGGTGGCATTGTCTCCTATGGCCCCCAGATGGAACCGTCTCGTTGCAAAGAAACAAGCTCAAGGTTCTCATTGATTTAGCGTTCTAGTGAGTTAAAAATGTTAAATCACTTTATATTCATTTTTTAGTGTAACTGTATTTTATTTTGAATATGCTTAAATATTTGTTTATTAAAAAAAACAAATTATTAAAAATGTTTTTTTAATGTTTAAATACAATTAAATTAAAATTATTAAATAAAAACAATCTAAAATATAAACAATCAACGTCCCCCCCAGCGGGCCGCGGTAAAATTATCAAACGTTGACCGGTCCGCGACAATAAAAAGGTTGGAGAACACTGATTTATACGATATCTTTACGATGGAGTGCGGCATTCAGAATATAGTAGCAACAACGTGGAGATATGGTAAAATATCTTGTGCTAATAGGGTATAGCCAATAGTTAGTCGTAGATAGCCGCAACCGAGTATGTGATTTAACATCTAAATGTGCATTACTTTGTGATAAAATTAAATTTAATTAATTAAATTGTGCTGTGCTGTGTCGTAATACTACTAGCAGCAAATGCAAGGCACGCAAACGATTCAAAAATCAGATTGTCAAGGAACATTCGAAGTGAGAGTGAATTTATTGCAAGTGAGCATGAAATCTTCAGCCATCATCATCGTCCTATCGGGTGAATATATTACATGGAAAAGAACACATGAGTGCATAGTTGACAATCTCAATAAAATGAAGTTCGTGACAAAACAAGAATCGGATTGAGCGCTTCGGTGGAAAGTTCTGTCATCAAATGGGCGAGGTGACAGCAACCGCTGATAGCATTATAAATAAAATGACCAATCGAAGCGAGCTATTGTTGTAACTTGACTGTTCCGCGTTGTTTGTAAATTTGTTTCTTACACTGTCTTCGAATTTGGAATGAGTGTTCAATAAAAACGTCGTAAGCGTAAATTTTTTTTTTAATTCTGTTTCAAGACGGTGGCCTTTTTAATGATTTCAGTGTCATTGGCGGAAGATTGGCGCCATAATAACATCATTTTGGTAATGGATACATTTAATTATACTTTATTAATACTGATTAAAGCAATCATTTAATTATACTTTATTAATACTGATTAAAGCAATCATTTAATTATAATCTTGTAAATACTGATAAAAGCAGAGACCTTTAAAGACTGCGATGAAGAACACATCATAAATGATTCTTTTTTTTGGGGGGGGAGGACGTGAGGTCTACTGTTCTCATAACTACTAGTTAATAATTTTGATGCTGGGGGAGAGGTGTCATATCTTGAAAATGTTTAGAGGCAAGAAGGAACCTCTTTTAAAAGGAAAAGCGATTAAACAAATAAAGAAAGGAGGTCAAACTTAAATGAATAAAAGTAGTCACTTTGAAGTTATAAATAACATCTTCGTCCAGCTGTCACAGCGCGGCTTGCGACAAAATAATCAAAAGTGACGGGATTGCAATCTTTTCTGGCTTGAAAGAGCTATATTTTTACTTCCTAATATAGATATATTTTTTATAAATATTAGATAGAAACAAGTAAATAAGAGATGTTAACAATAAGTTTAAAAGAGTTATTTTATTATTTCAAACTTACAATGTATAAATATAGCTTTTTACAGAAACTAAACATAAGAAACATTTGCTAACGTTGACCATCTCCAGCACAAATTACTATCTGTTAGTAAAAAATGAAATTAATAATATATAAATATAATTATAATAATACTTAAATAATGATAAATAATAAAATAAATAATATGACAAATTATTAATTGATTAAAATGTGCACGTGACATATGTTTCTGCGTTATTCATTTCTATCCAAATCGCGTTGCCACTAGGAACATGTTGATGGTTAAAATGCAAACAATCAACAAGAAGAAATATAGCAAATTTAAAAAATTATAAAAAAAATTATGGTTAGAAGACATTTATTGATTATTAAAAGCGGATTATTCCGTTGACTCCCTTTGGCTACATCGGAAAGAGTGAAACAGTTCATCAGATTCATAACTTTTGCATTTTATTTTTAAGAAAAAGTTAGACGTGATTTTCATAGATGTATCTTCTTTCCATATATTTCATTCAATGAGCTGAATTCATAAGATAAATATAGACTCGAGCTTGTCTGTAAGAAATTGAAATTTCACTTTGTCTCTCCGACTTGCCTACATACAATATAAATCGCACAGAAATGTTTATAGAGCATGCAGTCGAATTTTTGGAACATGGCAACATTACCAAAAGAAGAAACAATGTAAAACGCAGAAAATTTCATTCCAAAAACCTTATTTTTCAATTTACCCTCTTCTAAACAACTCGCATCAAAGATGGGACGGTTTCGTCGAACGAAAAGCGTGACGACTGCTTCTCAAATGTTCTCATGAAACAATGGACATCTCCAACATCGTCCTGGAAATTTCAGATGCCATCGGAGTAAACACAGAACAAACGCATCAGGGAAATGCTTTACGGCAATGAAATTCTATCATCCAAAGTTGCATTTTACTTCTGCGACCCCCTCGTCTATCGTTTCGAGAAGGAAAGAATGATTTGATGCAAAAAGCAAGAATACGAGGGAAACTCACAGACTTTTCAAAAGCAATATAAAACTCTGTTTTAAGACAAAAGTATCGACCGTGGATTTTGAACAGCGGACAAAAAAGTGAAAATAGAACAAAAGTTTTAAGGGGAAAAGAGGGATTTATCGCTCTTTTACTTTCCTTCTATATCTTCTTTTTACTTCTTTTCTTCAGAGCTTACGTTCCAATCAGATGAAATAAGAGAAACAGGTTTTCAATTTCTATTCAAAATTTTAATAGAATCTAAATTTTAAATTACTTTTAAAATAATTTAACTGTTTTGTTTAATTTAAATTTTGACTGATTTAAACGTCATCAACACTTTGAACAACATGAAAGCTTTTATACTTTGATATTATATTCTCTATTGACGCATACACTTACTGCAAGTTTCGTCAGATATCTGGTCAGTGGTTGCCCCTTTTAAATACTAGTAAGCCTTTACTCTCAAAATCCAGTTTTAAATACAGTGAATACCCCTTTATGTGATCGCGGTTAATGTCATAATTTAATTTATATTTTCAAAAACATCTGTCCCGAACCGCCGTATTCAAATGTACACCAAAATATTCGCTTAGTGTGATCGCTATCTCATTTAATGTTATCAGTTTTGAAGTAGAGAATTGAGAGATCCTTCATTATCAACCACCGTTAACGATTGACGTTTGAAGTTCGTGGAATTTCTCCCTCCACTTGTAAGAAAACATCCGGCTGACACGATCAGAAACTGCTTCGCCCATGGAGGCTTCTGCGAAATATTAGATGAAAAACTTCCAATTGCCATTAAACCCCCTTGTAGGTATTCTAAAGGTATGAAGAGTAAATACCCATTGACAAGGACATTCCTGTAGCTGCCATACTAACATACTTTCCCAAACTTTTTGCGAGCAAGACCGAACATTATACGTTGATGATTTCGAGGGGGGACGAATGTGGTAAAGAAAGCCCTCCAAAGAACGCCGAAATTAGCCAAGTACTTGATATTTTGAAACTCGGCGTGCAGCAGCGTTCAACAAATTTTTAAAAAAACAATATATAAATGAACTGTTAAGGAATAATTGTCTACAAACAACAATTAATGAATTTTTCAATTCTTATCTTAGAAATCAATTATAGATAGCCATATGGTGTTTTTTATTATTATTTTCCCTTGATGTGATAAAAATATAGTTTATTTTATCTAATTCGGGTATTGTTATCAATCGGTAAACGTTATCAAAATTCTTAAGTTCAGAAGTGATCACATGAAGCGGTGGTAATGTATCACTAAATTCTTATGTGTTTAGATGAAAGTAGGATTCTGGCGAGACTGGTTGGAGATCAAAAACTGTTTCTATCAAAATTTGCAGTCTTTTACTACATCAGTAATATTAATCTTCAATATAGAACTGTCTTCAAAATATATAACATCGTCATAAAATTTTATCTAATGAGGAAAAGCGATATAAATTTCAATTTAAATATCTCTCAGTACACAAAAATTGTTACAGTATTATTTAATCAAAAATGTATCGCTGCTTAGCTCATATCCGTTCTTACTTTAAGAATATCTTTAATATGTGCGTTTTAATAAGAAAATTATTTTTACAAAACTAATAAATCATAAATTTCCTCGAATGTACAAAAAATGGAAGTGAAGAAACAGAAAAATTGCGTTATGTGATATTTCAAGCAAGCTTTCAATAAAGAATTTTTTTTACCTTGAAATCAACTTTGTGGAGCTGAATATAGCAACAGTCTCTTCTTCCGTCTTCAAGAAGATGTCTTGAATATTTTTCCAAAAATAATTTCAAGATATAAGATGAAAACCGTACAGTGAATTATTGCTTACATCTTCTGCAACATGATAAAAATGAAACATAACCTATTTTGTTGGAGATTTACAAAACCGAACACACAAATAGAATATTTTTTGGGGGGATGAATATTTGAAACTGAAATACTGACATTATAAAAAGATTTTGTCCTTTAGAAAAAGTTGATAAAAGAGCCTTTTTTAACGCTTCTATAAAGCAATGATTTTATTTCAAAATAAACAAAAAAAATTAAACATTTAAATATAAATATATCTTATATTTGTTCAGCATTCTCATACGGAAAACGTTAATTCAAAGCTGCATTGTCAAGTAATCGGTAATTGCGTTGGAGAATGATTTAAAAGTTTTAATTTTTTAATTAAACTTTTATTAGACAATTTAATTTTTGTTTCTCATTACACGCAGTTTATAATCATCCTTTTAATTAATTCTTCCCGAATGTTTGAAGAAATCAAAATTTTGACGCATAATTTTCCAAAGACCGCCTTTTGAGGAAACTTTATACTGAGATTTTCCACTTGGAATTGTGACAATTTCGGTCGCATAATCTGATTTCGATTTCGCTTTAGCATAAACAGAAGCAACAGAATTGATTTGGATACGCGTCGGCAACCTACGGCTTCTTGAAACATCTGCCTGACGAATTTTTTAAATTGCTAATTAGATGCAACTTTTGTAAACATGTTCAAATCCGTTTGAAAGAAGCGAATTGTTATTTATTTGTAAGGCTTTATTAGTCTAATACGATTCAACGCTGTAATAGTTCAAAGTAAACACAATATAGCTTGCGAAAATCGCAGGATGCAGCCTAAAATAGACTTACTTCCATCCCGCAGAAATCGAAAGAAAAGCAGTCAGAAGGCCAATGAATAGTTTCGGCTCTTTTGAGGTTAGTAAGTGGCACATAGGTATAACAAAATAAAGTATTAAATGTAAGTGAAAGAAAAAAAATCATATTATTTTTTCATGAAAATTGCGTTTATACTCTGCTATTCCTGTTTAGCGTTGAATCCTTTCTTTTGACGATAACAATGAGTTGTTGTCCAAAATCACGAAGTAAAAAAGGCTCAGAATGAAAATGTTGTATTTATCAGATTTTCATGAGGTTCGCATCGAAACCCTATGATTGCGAAAAAATCCATCTTTCGATGGGCTTATTCACCCAAAAACTTTCTAAAGAAATCCAACAATAGAAATCTCATTAGAAACTCTATATTGCTCAGAGAAGTTAGATAAACAGTTTTGGAAACTTGTGTTCCAATCTGGAAAACCACTTTCTTTAATTGGATCAAAGACAAAAAAAATTTTATGTTATATTTATTATTTTAAAGTGCGTTTCTTAGAAAGTTAATTCCGTTGTTTTGAAAATAAATAAAAAGCAAAAAAGTCTCTCTTTTTTTAAATTAAAACAATTTCTCTATTACACTTCATCAAGAAATGTTCAGGTGGTCCATATTCGGCAGTTTTCCCCTATTATAAAAAATTTAAAATCCCAGCATTCTGATTGACGAAAGGGAAATTATAATTCCTATCTAAGAACGTTTAAAATAAGTCAGTTTTGCTTTTATAATTATATTTTATAGTTTTAATCACGGCTATTATGAGACATAATAAATAAGTGAATTGCAGCGTATTTTATTAAAGTGGCTTTAACCAAAGAAACACATCTTAGGATCAGTTATCAAATATATATATTTCGTTATTGAAGTTGCTGACTCGCGGCTTCGCTAGTATTATTTTGATGGATATAACTCTAAAAATGTCTTTTTTTTTCTTTTTGAAAAAACAGATTGGACTAGGCTTAGTTATATTAACGTCCCGTTTTGAAGCAACAAATGGCTATTTTGGGACAGATCTTGTTATTTTGATCAGCGATCAGATGACGAGGACGACACCTGAGCTGGCATTCCCTTCTCCAAGCTTCCGTGGGTCGAACCATGTATATACTCTCAGCTCTCATGTATACCGTACTGTTTGGGCAATGGCTGTACGGCTTTATGTTATTGTTCCTAATAAATCCCGTCCACCACCTGTTGGTCCTCTTCCTGCTTTACGTCCTTCTGGTTGGCCGAGCCAGAGAGGGTATTTTTGCATCACACCAGTGGGAGGGCGTTTGGACACTGCGTATGATTTAGAGGTCTATTCTGGTACCCGTGGTTGGGTTGGGTTCCACACGTTAACAACGGAACCCAACCCAATCGAGGGACCAGAATAGACCCCTTAACGTGTAATGGAACTCATGCATGTCGGATCTTTAGTGGAGTCGGGTTTCGAGCCTCGTGCCCTCCTGTCTAGAAGCGAAGACGTTAACACTAGGCCATCGCGGCCCTCCCCTGGAATAGGAGAAGCCGTTAAGTCCGTTGTGAAGCACAAATTAAACGACTTTTGATTTTGTTCCTTTTAATTATATTACATTGACATTAGTGCCTGTGAGACTTAGATTTTTAGTGTAATCAAAAGAGTAATAAATGTTTTCTCTCACCGTTTTAGAAAAGGTGTCCAGTGTCGAGGGTAAAGTTAGCAGTTGTTATATGCTAAGAAGCACTGAAAACATCGTCTGCGTTAATGGATTTTTTCTAAATAGAATTCCACTTGAAATTTTCCAGGAACTAAGAAAATAATTACTCGTTTGCAGATAGTTCTAATTAAAAACGGGATTAACTTTAACAAAGAGAATATTAGAAAAGAACTGTGTATTACATCCTCGATTTACGATCCTCTGAAACGGGAAACTTAGCTGAAATATATCTAACAGTATGAATAAGATTTAATACCGTTTCGTAAAATGATTGATGATTTTGAAATGAAACTTAAATTTTGTTAAATAAGGGAAAATATTTTCATTTTTAAAATGTCGTATAAACAAAAGTCTGTATGCAAAGAAATTCGTGGTTTTTAATATTTTCGCTCTTCTTTCTAAAAACATTTTATTGGAAAACTGTCATCAAAAAATAAGTTGTATTTGTTACAACTCAAGATATCTGAAGTTAAAATATACTAAATCGTACGAATTATTTTATAGAGAATAGTCGTATTTTTAACCTTTCGACCGTAAAACAGCATTTTAAGTACTTAATACTGAATTTAACTTTAAGTTTCAGATTTACTTATAGCTAATGAAACCTTTAAACCTGCTTACTTATAGGGTAGCTTCCAATCCTCGTACTCGAGATAGCTTTCTCACGGGAAAAAAAGTTAATTACAAACAGTGGCGTAGATGCAATTTTTTCCGCCCGGGTCGGATATGCAACAAAACGTCCTTCCTTTACACGTTTTATAGGACACATACATTTCAAAATGAAAAACTAAACTCCGGAGGAAAGAAATATTAGAAATGCAATTCGTCGTTTGATGCCCTCGATCTCTGCACAGAGATTACGAAATCGCAGTTTCACCACCAGTCTCTCTTTTACATATCGGTTATTTACCAACAAAAGGTGAAAAATTCGAATTAATTACATCGATTGTTTTTTTTTATGTACGTAATGATTGAGTTGGTGTCCCCTGCTGTCCTTAGTCACAAAATTGTTTTCCTGCATGTCTGATTTTGACTCCCCTTTCGAACCTCTGCCCTACTTTAGCTACGCCGCTGAGTACTGTGATATTTGTAAATAATTTTTTTAAAAAAAGTATATCGTAAAATCATCCTTTCTAAGAAAATTCTGAAAATAATTTTTAAAAATTAATAGTATCAAAAAATCATTTGGCAAGAGCAAAGATGAAAAATTAATATAAATAAAATGGCAACGCCACAGTTTTTTCATTATTATTATTCTCGTTAACCTTGCCTAGCAACGATGAAAAAAATGTCTTTGAGAATTCTATGTTATGAACTGGTGTAATATCGTTGTAAATAGATTGTAAATATTTCGCGTTAAAAAATGACTGTTTTTTTGCGTAAGTTGAAAAAAATATGTTGTTTGGAAGAAAAGCGTCACCTTACTTTATCTTATGTTTTAAATACAGTGCAGTTCAAATCAAATCAACATTCGTAAATATATATTTAAAATAATATCATAACGATAGTATATACTGAGCTTTTATTTCTTATTATTTCTTGAGCCCTCCGAAAAACTGTGATAATTATGTTAGGCATCGAATATTCAAATGTTTCGGGGCAAACAAAGGAAAATGATCTTCACTTTGAAGCGTAATATTTCTTAGACTTAACAAACAGTTTTTATTTATTGTTTTCTACGGAAAGTTTTTCTTTTTTAAAATAGGATACTTCAAAATAGTCGTTAATTTTATCTTTAAAAAGTATTTTCTATCAAGCAATTGTAGTAGAATAATGCTGCTAATATGTAAGTAAAAGAAAACTTCTTCAGTCGCTGCAAAACAGGAACTAACTCCTCGTGCCAATTGAAGTGATTTCTCCGTTTCAATTTCTTAGTTCAAAGCGAAGAAGAGAAAAATGAAAAGAAGAAGAAAAAGCAAAAAACTGAGAAGTAAGGAATTTGTATTCTGATGGAAGCTATCGTTGCAGCTTTTCTTTTCCGCTTTTTAAAATAAACAGTGTCTCTTTAAGGGAGAGACACCTAAAGAGAGTCTGATAGGGTCTCAACGGGTCTTTTGTTTATTTCGCGCTACTCTTCTTTCTTTTTTCCTTTCCGCACATTCTTTATTTTGACCATTGTTTTTATAACGCCAAGAGGCAAATGTTTCACGGTTACATACACACTCGATAAGCTTCAAACTTTGTTTAGCCAACGAACCTGCCCGTGGTGGCTTTGTGGTAAGATTTCGGCTTCTGGGCAGGAAGGTTCCAGGTTCCAAACCCGATTCCCCTGAAAATTCGTCGTGTATTGGGCCTGTTGCGCGCTAAATCACATGTAGGGGGGCCAAACGTCCTCCCGCTGGTGTGGTGCGGAAGCTTGGAGAGGACTTGCCAGCTCAGATTTCGTCCTCGTCATCTGACCGCGGTTCAAAATTAACAAGTCCGTCCTAAAATAGCCCCCGTGTTACTTTAAAACGGGTCGTTAATAAAACTAAACAAAAGAAATTAACGCTTTCGTCACGCTTTACCGGAATAAAATACTAAAAAATTTGATTCATCCATTTTTCTTCATATTGTCCTCTTTTAAGCATTTACTATAATAAAAATACTAAAAGGGAACAGGTAAAGGAATTCCTCGTGTTTGTATACCTATGAATCTCGCTCATTTGGTTTCTACGTTAAGTTATATGTTAAGTTTTCAGCCACTTCACCAATCTATAAAAAATAGCCTACTTTAAAATTAAATGAATTTTCTAATTTGTTTCCATTTTTTATAATTTTCTTAATAAGAACTAGCGAGATAAACATATAAACATGAGAGAAATTAAAGAATCTAACCCACTTATTAAATTCTTAATTTTGAAAAATTGCGGAAACCAGCAGAAAATTTTATTGACGTATTCTTGCCTACGTGCGATTACAACAAATACATTGATTCCACCCTGAATCAGTGCTGGCAAAATCAATGGGAACTTCAAACAAATAATAAATTACGCATGATTAAACTAGTTTATGGAACATAGAACATAGACAGAAAATTAAACACAGATTTTAATACGTTTACACTTAAGTCACACACACATCAATCACAGCCATCTTCTACAAGGAAGATCTATACCTCGTTGCTACTTACGGAGATATCCCACATCTGCCATACTCATTCTTGTTGAATGGTCAGAGCTTGAATCAGAATGTACGCAACATTTCATATCTAATTAAGTTAGTCTAGTCCAACTATTACAGAAATGCCTTAATATACAGATTTTTATATGTCTCAAATGCTTCGGACTTTACACAAAAATGCAAAATTTTCAAAAATAATTTTAATCTTTATTCGCCCTACACGTTTAAACAATAATTTATTTCTGCTCATGACAATTAGTTTCGCACAATAAATCCCAAAAGAACCCAAACCCAAAGAACTACAACCAGACCAAACCAGATATTAACTCTCTGAGCCCTAATCCGCCTCAAACCGACCCATTCGACAGAGACCGGTTTCGGGTTCCTGAGTGAATTGTTCCTTTCTTTGTGTACAATTGATCGCCCAAACTTGGGTGTCATCTTCCTGGAATTTCTGTAAAGAAAGGAAGGATTTCATTCTGTTTCCGTGAACGAAAATTTATTTCAGTTTTTGAGGTATTGGAATTCTCAATTTAGCCGTGTTCAGAGAGTTAAATACCTCACTCCTGACTGCAATGAGTCCATCTTTACTTCCAAACCAACTCTTCCCCAAAAACCCGCCTCATTCACTTCTGGCTCAGCGAATGACCCTTGGCTCATTAAGACAACAATGACAACAACAAATAAGCAAATCAAACCAACTCGCCACATTCGCTAGCATCAACATCTCCGCTGCTCTTGTCCTGAACTTCCCTTTCATCTCTTTTCAAGAATCAATGCTTTTGACTATCGAATTATAACACAGTACTATCCTCATTAACCCCTTGACTTATGCATCTAAAGAATAATAATTTATTTCTGCTCTTGACAACAGTTTGGCACAATAAATTCCAAAAGGAAACAGAGCCAAATAACCAGATAAAACCAAGTGCCTCATACCTCACTCTAGGCTGCAATAAGTCCATCTTCACTCCCATATTTTCAGACTAACTCTTTATAAAAACCCATTTCATTCACTTCTTTCGTAGCGAATGACCCTTGGCTCATAAAGACACCAACCATGACAACAGATAAATGAAATCAAACCAACTCGCCACATCCGGTAACATCAACATCTCCGCTTCTCCTGTCCTGAACTTCCCTTTCATCTCTTTTCAAGAATCAATGTTTTCACTCCAGGACACAGAACCATCATCATTAACCCCCTCTCACTGAAAAATGAACGGAATGCCTGACCTCGTATTCATTTCCGGACAAACGAACTTCGTCAAAAGATTCCGGACAGGCCTTCAGTCTTCGTCAACGGAGACGGATCCGGAATTAACGAGCTCTTTGACCCGTCCGGTTTTCATTACGAAACGTTGCCGGACGCAACAGGGCGATGTCAGGGAAGCTTTGGGGAACAGATTACCTAATAACCTGACGGAGGATGTGCTGGGTTTATTCAAATTAATACAGTGATTGTCGTTCAGTACTTCACGAGGACTTGGAAACTTTTGGATCATACAACTTTGTCATACCTGCTCCTCTTTATAATGTATTGCTGTTATATTTACTTATTCAATTATATAATACCACAAAGAATTAATATCTTATTCAGAGGCAAATTTCAATCTACGTTACATTGAACATTGTAAAGATATTTGCAAATCCTTTTATAATCTTGAATTTGTTTCTAATATTGTTATCTTTCGCTTAAAGTTGTACAGTTTGTTCTAGATTATCATTGTTTATTGTTTGTATTTTATGTTTACATGTTTATCTTTAAGTATTATTATAATTATATATTTAATTGTTTCGCATCAAAAAGACTGAAATCTTGTGCATCGGTAATTTTGAATCATGCATATCATTATGACATCATAAGGTTACGTTACATGATTGCATATATTATGTGTGTAAATGATTGTGAATATTTGCTTCATTTCAAATAAATTTAATTAGTTGCGGTTACATTATTTATTTTAAACTAATGGCGATGCGAGAAATGGCATGCCACCTTCATCAGCCCTTCTTGTATTTCCCACTTATCTCTCTATCAAAAAAAGAATTTTAGAAAAGAAAAGCTTTAGGAAAATAGTATTTGCAGCCACACAAAATTATTGATAATTTCATTTCCAATATGAAATCCTGCTTTGAGGCTTGTAGAAATGCGAAAGGTGACGGGTGATTTTGGAAATATCAGATGTCTTTGGCAATTTTTGATCTTATTTGCATATCTGATAAAACTCATACCCTTGTTATTTTGTTGTGTTACATTGGCTGTCTTACCGTACTGGACATGTATGTGAAGAACTTAACTACAATAAACAGTTATTATCCCCGATATCCATATTTCGTAATTGTAACCAAAACTGTGGACAGAAATGTACTTCATTTCATATCAGATGGAATCTGCAGACTTTAATGGGAACTAGTGTGCTGCTAGATATTGTAACGAAATTGTCTTGTGGGTGTACGTGAATGCAATCTAATAAGAAGGATTTAAAAAATAAAGCTCATTATTTTACAAATATTCCAAGCAAAGAAACATAGCACAAGTATTAACGCAGCACTAATAAAAATTCACAACAGAGACTACCAATAAATCTCAACACAGCGCTCAAAGGTTTCTTGTTAGCTCACCAGCTTGCTTGCTGATCAAATTCCAACTGACTCCACTTGGCTCGAGAGCTTGCTTTTATACTTTTTCAACAGGAAGTGACTTCTTTACGTAGGAAGTGACGTAATCTCCAGAAAGTTCATGAAGCCAGTAGAAATAGGTTGAAAATTCGAGGTCCTTCTAGAAATTTCCTTTTGTCGCAAGTCACCAAAATGGTCGCCAAATTCGTCGCCAAGATTAGCATCTCAGGGAAACGACTTTATAGCTTTGTAACAATATGTAAGGTGTCCACTCTAGTCGTGCTCCAATAGCTAAACCGTTAGTGATAGGCATATACTTCGAATCGAAACAATTATGTAAATTACGTTAAGATTTGTATTTTATGTTGTTTGAATCAATAAATACACTTCTGGAAAAAAAATTCGAATTCTAAATTTTTATATAGTCCGTCGGTCCTCTTAGACATATTTAGAAAAATTTCTTGACACACTAAAATTTTAAACAAAGAAAAGTTTATTCCAGGCCAATTAACGGTTTCTTCGGGCAAGCGCTGCCCATTAACCCTTTAACTGGTTTTCCCGTACGCCTTACGTGCAACAAATTATCGCAATTTCAAACTTGTAAGCTGAAGCAAAGTCATTCACAGACGCTATAATTCGATGCAAAAAATTACGAGGAATTCATAAACATCCTTTAGACTCTAAATTGAATTAAAATGGTAACGCATTCCCGAATCTAATTACATAGTTGAAAAAAACAAACTGCTCAAATGGTTAACTGGAGGATCTTCCTCAGGTGACCATTCAAATGTTCTAAAATCGTTTAAAATAGTGATATTCAGGGCTTCATAACTCGGTCAAGTCTAGTTGCGAAAGAGGGAAAATTTTGTTTAAAAAGTCAGTAGGTCAAAACTATTTTACTAAACATGGCTAATAGGACTGGGGACTGTATAAAAATTTAGACTTCTCATTTTTTACCAAAATTACGAAGTCATGGGACTGTATAAAAATTGAACCTTTTCTTTGAAATAATGTTTATTCTTTACTATAGAGTAAATAATAAGCATTATTTCAAAGAAAAGGGCACATTTTGCCCTTGGTTGTGCCAAGTATTTCCAAAAAAAATTACATAAATCGCATCCGATACTTCATCTCAACTCGCGAAGAGATCGCGACGACGACACCCGACATTAAAACATATTCGTTAACATAATCATCTCCAGTGTTCCAACAGACAACCGTTCCGCCTCACAATTGAAGAATCAACAATCCCTTCAGCTTTCACAGCAAATAAGTGTCTTCATTATCCCCTCCAGATGGAAAATGTCCAGTGAACTTCATTCCCGGATAGTTGAACTTCAAAAGAGTCCGGACAGGTCTTCCGTCTTCATCAGTCGAGACGGATACAGATTTAACGAGTGACCCGGTCCGGATTTCACTCTAAGGAACTGTCGGACGCTACAGAGATCAGGAAGAATTCGCTGAGTAGATTACGAGTCGGTCTTGCCGAGAATCATAAAGGTTTATTTAAATGTAGAAGGTAACTCATTAAATAAGTTATGTTTGATTAGGACACAATGGTTTCGATTTAAGATCATTGTTACAGGTGTATATGTGTGGTCGTGTGTTGTGTTTTTTAGTGTTGTCTTCTTTTTGTTACATTTATCTATTTAATTGTCTGTCACCAAAAGGTTGTTCCATGTCCATCCAACCGGTTCGGTTGCTGTAATGACGGGCATGGGTGGCGTTTTGTCACCAAAAGGAGCAATCTTTTTGGTAGTAATTATCGAGTCATGATATACCGAAACTATTGCCATTAGATATCTTTATAAAATTTTAATTTGGGTGTGATTTTAGCCACTAACATTGTATTTTAACCAGTGATTTCTGAAAGCTTCTCTTAAGTAAATACACTTCATTTAATTTCTGAAATGATGCTAAAAATAGACTAAAAAAACATTTGCCCTCTAATAGTTCAGCCAAGCACACGCTGAGCATGAATTTTTTTGTGTGTGACAAACATGTCTGCATTTGGATATTCCCTATCAAATTTTTAAATATCATAAAAGATTAATGCGATGAGTATCATTTTATAACTAATGAAATTAGCAAATTATGAATTTTATCTAAAAAAATCATGTCCTTGTCAGCATTTATACATATGCAGATTATTCGAAAGTCATTAAGGTATCCGAACACGTTCGGAGCACTTTTTTCTTAAATTGTGAAATAGAAACACCAAAATATGTTTTTTAGATTTGAATTTAATAAAGATTAATATTAGCGTATGATTTTTGAGTATAAATTATTATAAATTTACAAAATTCTTGAATTTCTGCTGCTTTTTAGAGGAAATTTCCCAAAACTTCAAACATACTACAGGTCAAACTTTTGTAATAATTCAAATAAAACTAATACTAAAATAAACTACATACTATGGACTAGTGCTTGTACTAGAATCTTAACATTCTTTGGATAAATAAAAATTTTAGAGCTAATCGAACAATCATTATAAGATTTTCAGCAAATTTTCTATGTCATTTTTCAAATAAAAGACCATAATTTAAAAAGTATTGTTATAATATACATTATTCTAGTACATTCACTAGGGAAACATTTGAAGAAAGTGTTCACAAAATTTCAGAACAATCGAATGATAATATCTTGAGTTATCATGTTTGAAGTTTGAAAAATATGCATAAAATCTAATTTTGAGAAAAATCAAATTTTAGTTTTTCCACGCGCTCACATTATGTATCTAAACTTTAAAAAAAATTCCTAAAAATATACTGACATCATATTAGCTTGCAAAAAAGGAGTTTAAAAGAATTTTTGACAGGTTTCTGTCCCTTTAAATGACAACTTTCGGCTAATTAAACGCCCACTTCCGGTTTTCGGTTTGTTATAAAACAATTAATATCTCATCTTCTAATTAACGTACCGACAAAAGTAAATATATTTTAGAAAGGTAAATGAATGAACTATCGAAAACATCAAAAATTTAAAAAAATGGAATTTTGTTCGAAAATCGACTTTCGAACGTGTTCGGATACCTTAAATGAGAATGTTAAAGAAAGATCTAGAATTGTCCCGAACATAAATAAACAACATATTGAATCGGAATGCCAGTACTAGAATAAAACGACAATGGCTGAGACTCGAATCACGGAGAAATAAGTCCAGCGCTCTCTCAACTGAGCCACGGCGATCGTTTGCTTTCTGCGGTAATATTAATAAAATAATATGCCAAATTCTAACAAAAAGGTCGTATGTATCTTCATCATAAAACATTACAGAATGCTAGTGAAAAGATGTTATTTAAATTCATTTTAAAAAGACAGTGGATTTCTGGATTTGTAAATGTCGTTTAAAGAATAAAAAATACGCAAATTAATGTTAAAAATAACAATACAAGAAATTTAAGAAATTTTTCTACTATGGAATAATTTCTATGGCAATGATATTTGAGTTCTTTTTCACAAAAAGAGTCTGAAGAAAAAAAGTAAATATTGTATTGTTAATGAATTTCTAGATTTAATGTACCGTGATGAACATGAAAAACTATTGTTTATAGGCACAGTTACAAAACCTACCGAAGATATCAACAAGTAAAAAAACATTGATTTAGAAATAAATGAATTCAGAATAAAATCGTAAAGATTTTCTATTGAGCATGAGAAAAATTATAAAAATGTGTTTTTTATTGAAAATTTCATAAAATATAGGTATTTTTAGTACATCTATGGAGTTTGAGTTTTTTTTGTCGAGCAAGAGCCATAAATTTGACTATACTGTGCTAAACTTAGTAAAATTCCGTCAAGATAAGAGTATAAAAATAATATGCATAAAAGTCAATGGAAATTCAATAAAGATTATCACTGCTTAAATATGTGGATAAAAACCAATTGATTTCAAAACGCGAAAGGATGAGCATGCGGAATTTTTCGAAATGAAGCAGGTAAAGCAACATAATTAGTTTTTTAAAAAATGTGAACGTTGGGAGTTATAATTCGGAAATTGAGACAGTCTGTGGTGAATTGACATAATGCAGTTACATTGAGAACACATTGGTGCTTGTTCTTCGACTAGCACAGGGGTGTCAAACTCGCGGCTCACAGCGAGTATTTTTGCGGCCCAGCAAATATAAGAGTTTGTAACAAAATTTCAAAACTTAATTCTTTAAACTCTTAATTATGCGTTATTATTGATAACGAACCGCAACATTCGCCAATGATTAATTATAGTTGTGTTGCATCGACGCACCAGTTATCCCGTCACTAGCAGCGAATATTTTAGGAGACGATAACAAAATAATACCAATCACATTTGGAAGAAACACTTTCGCTGTTTGTTTCGACTCTCTCCGTAGGTACATAATCAGTATCTTACCATATGCGAACGGTGGTAACCGAGATCCAATGCTCCTGAGATCTGGAGGCAAAATTCAGTGAATTTGGGATGCCTGAATTTTACAAATATTTGGCATCCAAGTTTGAAAGTATTCGGAAAAGGGCATTTGAACTTATTTCTATGTTTGAAAAAGTAATTGGTGAGAGCAATTATTTTCACTTTAAAAAGGGAATTGGTCTCTTTTAAGACCAGACATTCTTTTTGGATCAGTTTTGAAAATAACCAAGTAATATCCTCCGAAGCAGGAAAGATTTTAGTTGAGCACAAATACCATGTGTCAGGAAGAAACCCTTAACTTTACCGTTGTGGTTGTTCTTTTTCATACAGTGTTTCCGAAATAAACCTGTTTTTTTGTGGTGCACGTAAACTTAGACCTTGTTATTTGGACCGAACTAGCATTTGAGTTTGACACCTCTGGACTAGCAGATGGCTGTGGGTATATGTACCGTGACCCACTCGTACTCTAGTGAGGAAAGTATCCGCTTTCTTTTTTTCTTTTTTTGAGAAGGCCACAGTTGCACATGGAGTTTAACAGCGTGAAGCTTGTTTTCTTTTTCAATGTCCCACCGACTTTGTCATTTGGATTTGGACTTTGTCATTGTTTTTATGTACTTTTCCAAGTCAATCAAAGGGATAGTAGTATTCGTTGGAACAGTTGCCAATTCGGCGGTCTTGTCCACTTTCTCCTTACCCACAATCCCAATACGAGATGGTATCCAGCGTAATAAAATATTAAAGCCACGAGATGCGAATTTATTTAAAAGATCTAAAACATTTAAAAACAAAGGATGGTTATGAAAATGAAAATAAAATCATTTTATAACACTTAGTGAATCCGTATCAATTATAAACTTTTTTTCCAGGCAATCAGAAATTTCTTTCAAAGCATGTAAAACGGCAGTTATCTCTGCTGTGAAAACTGAACAAGAGGAATGAAGTTTAAGAGAAAAAGTTTTGTCCTGAAAAATAACAGCAAATGAATCGTGATCAGCTGATTTCGAACTATCTGTATATATTGCAATGAAATCGTTATATTGCTGTCTTTGTTCATTGAAAATTTGTTTATAAATTGTATCAACCGTGTTGGATTTGTTAATTGTTTGAAAAAGATTTAAAATTTTTTGAGGATTTTTTCCATGAGGGAAAATTATTTTTCTCCTGTCGGGTTATTTTCAGGTAAAGTCAATTTGAATCAGAAAGAATGTCGTAAACTCTTGTAGAAAACAAGGGTATGAATGATTTTCTGGCATTCTGTAATCGAAGACAGAATGGGAGAAGTTTAAAATCATGAAATTGATTATTCTTATTCGATTAAATCTTAAAATAATAATGCAGTGAAAATATTTCTTTTCAGTTCAAGCGCAGGTTCGGAACAATCAACATAGAGGCTTTTTATAGGAGATATCCTAAAAGCTCCCGAACAATTTTTGGAATGAAGTATTTGAAGTATATAAGACGACGTCAAATCATATTTGAAATTCGCAAGTAGAGATTGTATAGAAATATTGTGTTTCGGTGGATGCAAAGAATTAGACCTTTTAAATTTTCGAAATAACACTTTTTATCAAATTATGCAAAATTATAAGTATCCGTTTTGGGTTTTCAGTTTTCATTCTTTCTTGCAAATCAAGACTTTTTCAAATCTTTTAAGGAACTAAAATTTGGAGTGATGATAGTCTTTAAAGTGTGCATTTTGAAAAATTAACTTGTTACATCTTGAGATTTCGAACACAAAATCTAAGGGGTCTATTCTGGTACCCCCGGTTGGGTTGGGAGACGTCACTTTTCCAGTTGTTAACGTGCGGAAAAAGTGACGTCTCCCAACCCAATCGGGGTACCAGAATAGACCCCTAATTCCCACTTCATTTGCATAGAAGCTACATAATAGGCTAAACGAAAGCTTTCTACATTGCAAAACTCCTCTCGCTGTTAGTTCTCTTCATAACCCTAAATTAATCCCTGTAATAGAGGTCAATTCGAAGGTCTTTTTTGGAATAATCACAAAAGGAAAAAATGTTGCCATTTTTCGATCTAGTAAAGAAATAAATCCATAGTCAAAGTCGAAGTTAACAAGGGAATTTTTTTCTGTTAAAAGTTTTGAAACATCGTCTGCGTTAATGAATTTCTCTAAATAATAAAATTCCTCGTGGAATTCCCAAGTCATGAAGAAATTAATTACTCGCTTGCAGATATTTCCAATTAAAAACGTGATTAAATTTAACCTTTCATCTAGGGAATAGGAGAAAATAACGATATAGGATCTTATCGATTTAGCTTCTTACAATGAAACATTGCTGAAGAATCAATAACAGGCCGAATAAAACCATGTTTCTTATTTTTAAGTAGTTTTTGCTGTCAAATTAAAATAAATTATAGTTGAACAAAACATGCAAGTTGCGAGTTTCATGAAAACCTTATTTTACACAATTACAAACAAAACTTTTATATGGTTCACAATTTGCCTGCTTTTGCTATTCCTTTCAAGTTATTTCATCGCAAATAGTTTCGTCATCGCACCACAGAGAAATTTTAAAATTGTTCTCTGCGAATATTATAATTCATAGCACTTTGCATATTTCAAAGAAGGGACATTTTTGCAGGGATCAATTATACAAATAAAGTTATCCGCGCACGTTAGAGTTCTGCCCGAAATTAAAAATTTAGTTCAGACTTGAACTTTTCGACTTCATTTGCTTAAAGCTAGTAGAAAAATGTACAGTGACCTCTCACTTATACGCGCGTTTTTCACTGATGCGTGTTTTTTCCGC